>JAFFST010049863.1:56462-72581 GCA_022414735.1 Noturus placidus
TTAATATTAATGTTGTTATTATTATTATTATTATTATTATTATTATTATTATTATTATTATTATTATTATCTATAAATTGCTAGATAGTGATATATTTAATGTGAAAAATTCTGAACAAAAAGCAATTACAGGTACTGTCGTGTAAGAGAAAAAAAAAACAAAAACAAAAAAAAAAAACAGTTCCGGATGTGCTGGTATCGGAAAAGCATCACCTTTATGGTATAAATAGTATTCTTCACATGACACCACCCTATCTCTGATTATTTACCTGTAACAGCATGCCCCGTACATATTGGTAATGAATCAACTTCAGGGAAATGCTTAATCAGACAATAAATCCAAAATGGCTAAGACAATTGAATTCATTCAAATGAGCAATGAATTGTATTTGATTTCATATGAATGCAGGGACGTAGGAGCGATGTTGAACCTCAGGGGGGTGGGGGTGCTGAAATGCTAGGGCGGTTCAGGGGCATGCTCCCTCGAAAAGATTTTAGTTTTTTTAAATAAAGCACTTAACTGCTCATTTCTAATGACTTTAGTCACAAGCTCTTTTAATACTTTTCATTGGTTAAATATTTGTAAAACACAGGGACAGACGTAAAGGGTGACCAATAGCATTGATTCATGAAAACAAACAAACAAAAAAAATATACGAGTTCTGATGTATGTCACTGAATGAAGCTCAATTTATTCATTAATATTAGATAATTGTCCATTTAAAACACTAGCCACTGTGATGATTAAGAACTGCTGCTAGTTAATGTAGCTACGTGGGTAGACGTGGGGGCCATCCTGTGAGGATCGCTGTTCCTGTTGCTCAGTTGAAGCTATGAGAATGAGTTGGAGGCTATTTTTCTATAGAAAAAAAAAAAAAAAAACATCACATTGTCCAGTTTTCTTGCTGGATGACAGTGTGACCTACTTCAGCAGTTCTTGGTGCAGCACTGTCCTACCATGAATGTTTAACAGAATCATAGCAGAAAATGAAAACACATTCAGTCTCCAACTCACAAACAGTGGGAGCGATCCTTACACGATGACACCCCGTCCCAAACATCCAACACGGTGTGACGTATGCTAGCTGGCTAATCGGTCGCTATCCATTCAACTTCCAAGCTCGTCCTCATCAGTCTTTCCTACACTTATGACCTGCTATTCATCCTAACCCTAACCCTGACCCTGCACTTATTATCGCATTTTTTTATTGAATTATGTTTCTAAATGTTGCGGAATGGATTCATCTGGAGATTGTCCAACTAAGAAATCCTCAGAGACAGGCAGGCAATGTGAAATAAAGAGATGAACAATGTGAGATGAAGAAAAAGTGGGCGGGGACAAAACCTAGATTTTGGAATGTGGGGTCCCCCCCCCCCCCATGTATAACGGCTCCTACACCCATGTATGAAAGAAGTTATTTATGAATGCTTAATCTGCACCTGAACTTAATTTTAACCCTCTTCCATTTTCAGATTATTTATATCAAACTCTATATCAAATTGTGCCGTGGGGGTTTCCTACAGGTACTCAGGTCTCCTCCCCCAGTCCAAAGACATGCATGGTAGACTGATTGGCGTGTCTAAAGTGTCCGTAGTGTATGAATGGGTGTGTGAGTGTGTATGTGATTGTGCCCTGTGATGGACTGGCACCCTGTCCAGGGTGTACCCTGCCTTGTGCCCGATGCTCCCTGGGATAGGCTCCAGGTTCCCCGTGACCCTGATAAAGGAATAAGCGGTAGAGGATGGATGGATGGATGGATGTATATTAAATTTTATCAAACTTTAATTTGACATTGTACAAGATTCCATCTGTGTCATCATATCGAATTATATATATAGTGATCCTACATACTGCATTTATTTATTTATTTATTTTTTTTTTTATGTAAATGATTTAACAATATTTAACTGGAACACAATGCATTCATCACTTTGAATTATTTAATAATTAATTTTTTAACAAACCTTTGTTTCATTGTTTCTGTGTTTTCTTTCTTTTTTTCTCTCTTTCTTTCCAATGTAAAGCACGTTGAGCTCCATTTTAAATGTGTGAAAAGGCAGACCTCAGTGTTCAAACTGACCAACATTAGCTCTACTTTCCTTATGAAAACACACCAGGCACTACCAGTCCGATCACATGACCTGAGAGGATATCATGTGACCAAAGAGGGTCCTCCCTTTCTTAAGAGAGATTTGCTAGGCTCGGTGCTCTGCTGTTTCAGGACACAGCTGGGTGACATCCATCTGGAAGCCTCTTCCACAGTCAATTTGTCGGATTCCTTTAGAACTTACCACTGTTGGGAAATGCACAGCGACAAGGTGCTTCGCAAAACGATGAGTTATACAAATGATAGAAATGAGCTAGAACTTTGTTTTTAAAAGGGCAGATTGCTTCCTGAGAGGTTTCACTTTTAAAATGAAAAAAAAAAAAAAAAAGTCAAAAGGAATTACCCGATTTTATAATGTTTTTGGATATGAAAGTGTTTGCTCATCAAGTTGAAGAGTTAATGTGGTCTTTGTTTTTCCTCTGTGTGGGAACACTCTAATCTGAAAACAGACCAAAGGGAAACCCATTGGGGGGCAGACTAGCTGACTTTCAGTCAAAAGATCATATTCCTGTCAGGATAGAAGAAGACTACAGCAACAGGGTGGGCAAGAGAGATACAGAAAGAGAGAGAGAGAGAGAGAGAGAGAGAGAGAGAGAGAGAGAGATAGAGATCACTGCTATCCCTTTCAGAGGGTAGGACTGGGGGTCAGAGGGAAACGGCATCTCCCAGGGAAGGCCAACAACTGGCCATCACCCTGCCCGCATGTCCTCATCAATCATCCAGCTTTGTTGACCAAGCAACATGATGTCACTATTCATTTCATGCATTCCACTGGCACAGGGCTCCACAGGGAAGCCTGCAGCTCTCAGCGGGCATTTCCTGTCCTGCAGCATTCTGGGATAGGCCTGCTTCCTCCAAGAAGATCAATTGGTCCTTTTGGTTTGTTCTAGTTGCATTTTTTCATCGCTCATTCATTTGTCATCGGCGCCTTGGTTTTTCTTTCCTTCACATTTGTTAGCATTAGCATCCGCATTGTGTGTGTGTGTGTGTGTGTGTGTGTGTGTGTGTGTGTGTCTTTTCCTGCACCACTGCGCCAGGCCCTGGGTGTATCAGCAGCTTTGTTCAAAACGATCATTTGATGATTGCCTTTTAATAGCGCGGAAACAGCCTTTTGATCAAATCACACTTTTTGATGAGTGCGGAACGACGACGTAGCGTGCAATTACGACGAGTGCGTCTCATTTTGAAAGAATGGTGTCAGTGCGTCGACGTGCTCCAGAGAAGTCGATGGCTTCTGAAAGGGGATGTAGGGGAGGGGAATGTTCAAAACTGATAAATGCCTCAGGACCTAAACTGTCTGTCTTGGTGCTTTGATTGTAGTTTATTTTGGTGATTACAAAACCCAGGCTGTTGATTTATTAGTGTTACATAAAAAGGGACCTCTTGTACAGCCGATAACTCAGTGTACACAGAGCAGGTTATAACTGCTTACTTTAATAGAGCTGTATTTACTGTCGGTCGTCATCGCTTTCGTCTTTCTCTTTGCTTGGATTCTTTGTTGTTGTTGTTGTTGTTGTTGTTGTTGTTATGATATATCTGCAGATCCAGAACCCTTTTTAATATTTGTCGTACTTTTTTTTCTGCTTCTCTTCCTTGCTTGTCTCTCTATCTCTTCACACCTCCTTCCAGCTTTGAGAGGCTTAGCAGGAGCTTAGCGCGTGGGTCAAACCACCCTTTGGCCTGCATCGCTCAGCCGTTTGAAGTGGTGCCAGGCAGGCAGAAACCCTACGACTCACCCAGATCACCCAACAGGTATGAGGTACAGATGTGCCTGTACCTCATACCATCTCTCTCCTTGCTTTCCTCTTGAGCTTTCACCTTGTTATTATTCTATAGTTTGGTTCTGCATTCCTCATGCCCAGAGTGTGGTAGACACAGACCCTTCGACTTTATTGCTTACATATGTCCACGTCTCTCCCCCATAGCGAGGGGAGACAAAACACAGAGGAGTGCAAGAGAGGGAAAAGCAGGGGAGTAGAGGGCAAAACCCGCCCCACCTTGAACTAATCGGGAAGGGGGCCGGAGAAGGTGCGGAGAGGCAGGTCCGTGCCAGTGGGGTTTCAATTTGTTAGGGCATAAACAGATACTAAAGGCAGAGTAATGGAGGAGTGATTTATCATGTCAGCTAGTCACAACTTACACCCAAACACCCCCCCCAACACCACACACCCCCACCCCACCCCGCCTGCAGCCAGGCCTGGAAATGCATTACAGAGACAAAAGCTTATACAAAGCAAAAGTTTATCATATGTGCATGTGTCAAAGAATAAAAAGTGCTCATCTTCCTGTCGAGGGTCAAGCCTTCTCTTTCATCCCGGATCTGGAAGAAAGTAGACCATGTTAAATTGTATAAAAAGGCACATGAGTTGGACATGTAAGGAAATATGTCTCGAAATAAACGGATTATTTCTTTGCCGAGAAATCGTGTTTCAATTTGACTTTTTTGCTGCCAGAGCAAAGCTATGCCTTTGATCCCGCCTGGGTTCTGAAGCACATGGCTAACACATCTCTCAAAAGATAAAGGGGCAGAAATATGTTCCATGATGATGTCATCCGGTGCTGCAGAGAGCGGGTCGTGGAGCGAGACAAACTTTCACAGGAGAGACTTGCTCCCGTGTGTGTCTGTGTGTTGCAGCTCACTGATCTGTTTGCAAAATCAATTACAGATTGTCCAAACCTGCTTTCCCCTCTGTAGGAACTTAATCGTTCTGACCCCTGCTTAGGATCATTCAGATGAGGTCTGACATTTTCTTTCTTTTTCTTTTTTTCCCCCTTTTTCTTTTCTTTCACTCCATCGTACACACGTTCTGCTCTGGCCAGGCTCTTCTCTAGCACTTCGATACATTCGTGCACTCCTTACAATTCAGCGGAGAGTCATTCATCATCATTTGCCTGTGTATCTGTCCCTTTGATCAGCTCCTGGACTTCATACAGTACATCTGCTCTGCATTTAGCCTCCCGGTACGCTGCAGCTCAAAAGCTATTACCTGGCATAACAAAGGAACAGTTTTATTGGAGACTTTGTACCTCGGGTAAATCCAGCATCCTCTTTGGATGTAACAGCCCATGAAACTGGAGGATTCCCATGATCCAGATGGGGAAGTCATCATTTTTTTTTTTTTTTTTACATCTAGTCTCAGCTTCAAAATAATATATATATGTTTTTCTTTTTTTTTTTTCTTTTTAAGGATTAAGTAATACCTTCCTGAGCGTATGTTTTATTTGGTAGAAGTCCATTAATTGCACTCATTTATCATTTTCGACGCTAATAGAGCAATAACATTTCATACTGCGAAATTGTCGAAGAATGAACAGTGTGATGCAACGGTTAAATCATCTCTCCAACCGAGAATCAACCACTTGAAAGTGTGTGTGTGTGAGTGTGTGTGTGTGTGTGTGTGTGTGTGTGTGCATGAGCTCTCTAACCCTCTCCGACTCCGGGCGCAGTCCTGTGCCTCCACACCACTAATCAGATCTAATCAGAAGTGAAATGCGTTTTTCTAAGGAAGTAGCTGGAAAATTTCACAATCTGCATTTTCTCAGACCAAACTGATTAGAGAAACATTAACCTCCCTTCTTAGTCACTTCCAATCTAACTTTCATCTGTCTCGCCAATCACCAAATTATTTAGGCAATGACCTGGGGATGCAGTTCCAGCAAAAGATGAAATGCATACCATAAAGGTGTTGTTTTTTTTTTTTTCCCTCCTATTTTCCCACCGTATTTCTGGTTATGGCTAGTACTCCTTACAGAGCAAATGAGGATAATTGATGTGTGTGTGTGTGTGTGTGTGTGTGTGTAGAGCCCACAACTCGGAGGTCTATGGGGAGTGTGAAAGTGGTTGAGTCCTGTTATTGCAGAGGTCATGATTACAGTAGGGCTTCTGAGTCGTGCAGTTTCACTGCTGCCTTTAGATTGAGTATCGACTAGCTGTCATAGCAATAAAAAGGCATCAGTCGAGAGTTGGCAAATATGCGAACTCCACTGATACAAAAGGTCACATTGTAAGTAAAAGGTTAAATATACCTTCGAAGTCAATAACCTCACATTTATGACTTTATTATTTTATATGTACACCACCAGTTTCGACAAAAGTTTGGACACACCGGCTTATCTTCAATTTTCTGCTATTTTAGAATCATTTTTAAGCCGGAAACCAGACTGACGTCAACGAGGCGGCCGAGCTCTTAGTGCCACTTCCTTTCTTTTTCTTGCAATTTTCCCTGCTTCTTTTGTTGCAAACCTTATCACTTCATCCTGATAAGCTTCACCCAGAGCTCCTCGCTGCTTCTAAGTTTACATGCAAAACTTCTTGTTATAGAAAGATTCCTATTTTAAGTAAAAACGACAACTTTTAAGCTACTAAAGACCCTGCAGAGCTGTTATAGCAAGCTAATGTTAGGTGAATTATCTTAGGGATTGCAGTGATAACCGGAACTGACATGTTTTGTGGATATTCTACAACATTAAAGGTAAGTTATACTCTTAAGTAGATAAAAACTATGATGTGTCATTAATGAAAAAATATATGACGGGAAAATTGCTATGGCGTAAGAGGAACACTGTAAGAGTACATCATTCCTGACCATTCAAATATTCCTGATCACTACCAGAGTTAAGATGAAGTTTATTAAAATTAAACTTGGGAGCTTAGTTAGTTTGTTACAGTTACATTTATATAGCACTTTTCTAGACACTCAAAATGCTTAAGTGTGTAGCATCCACCTGGATGATGGGACGGCAGCCATAGTGCGTCAGAACGCCCACCTCACACCAGCTATTGATGGAGCGGAGAGACTGATGTAGCCAATTCAGAGATGGGGATTATTAGGTGGCCATGCTAGAGAAGGGCCAATGTGGGATTTTTTGCAGGACACCGGGGTTATACCCCTACTCTTTCACGATAAGTGTCCTGAGATTTTTAATGACCACATAGAATCAGGACATCGGTTTAACGTCTCATCTGCTGTTTTTACAGTATAGTGTCCATGTCAATATACTGGGACACTAAAACTCACAAGGTGAGCGCCCCCTGCTAGCCTCACTAATACCACTTCCAACAGCAACCTTATTGTTCCCCAGGAGGTCTCCAATCCAGGTACAAGCCAGGCTCAGCCATGTTTACTTTCAGTGGGAGGACGGCAGGGAGATATGGCTCTGGCATGGCTCTGGAGGTGATAATTACAGATAGTCCTCCATCGTGATCCAATGACAAGTGGATTAGAGCAATTTAATCCAAATCTCTTGGTCAAACAGAACAAACAAAACGGTTTTGTCCCATTACATGATGTAAATGTAGCATTATTCATGATAAGTTCCAGCAGAAGGACCGAGATAGAGGAAGAGACAGGAATAGATGGAGAAAGAAAGGAAAGTTGAAGAGGGTGTTCGGCGAGGCTTTGAACCTGCCACAGGGTTTCAGTCCTCTTAGCCGCTCAGACGATAAGAACCCTTACAGTAGCTCGACCAGGGCAGCGGTACTTCTTTCATCTCTCTTTCTCTCATTTGCATCTCTCTCTTATCTTCAGTCATGTCACCAGGCATATTTGTACCCGACACCCGATCTGCAAACAAAACAGAAGCTTTAGCTTTAACTCGCAGATAACATTCCAGATGACAGACTATCCTGAGGCCAGCATCTTAAATCCCAGTGGCTCACAGGAATCACAGCAGAAACGTCCACTAGAGTATGATGAGCTGATCGTCATGGTCATTAAATCATTGGATCATCAGGAGGAAGATGATCTCATGCACACACACACACACACACACACACACACACACACCTGCGTGTCGTAAATCGTAGACGTGTCAAGGTTTCGTTCACCATTTGATGTGTTTATAGGTATGTCAAACTTTATAATAATGAAGCACAACACATGTCTGAGATCCACTTTGACTCGGTTTAATGCGGGATGATGTCACAACACTATCTGAAGTTTATCTGACGAGGGACATTATTCACTGGAACGTATAAACACTCTAATATGCAAACGTATTGTTACATGGATTTCCATCAATCGATCACCATTATGCTCTAAGCCAGTTTTAGATGGCTGTCTTTTAAGATTATCACTTGTCAAATTGTATGTGTAACGTCACAGCCCGCATCGAACTCCATTTCCCATAATTCACTGCCGGCTCGCATGCGCTCCTCGTCTCCCGAGTAATAAGGGCGCGCACCTGTCTTCAATCATTCATTCAGTATAAATCCCAAACGCACACAGCCCTCAAACGCAAAGTCTTAGTGAGTGATTCCTAGCGTTACCAAGCACTACTTTTCGTGTCTCAATTCCGTGTTTACCGACCTCGATTTACTGCCGTCTTCTCCCGTTTGGTTTGTTCGCCCAATCGCCTGACTCCTGCCTGACATCTCGACCACGATTATTGCACAACGCACCCACACGTCATTCGTCCTTCTCCCGCAATTGTTTCCCAGCGACCCTCCAGGTACGTGACAGAATACTTCGCCTCTAATATGGAAGCAGCAGGAGATCCCCGTTGGGCAGCTGCCCTCGAGGGACATGGACGCATGATCAGTGAACAGGCTGCACAGATCAATACCCTTAACAAGCAAGTTGCGCGGCTCACACACGCGGCTCAATCCAGCATGACTCACGCCACGCCCCCGCCCCCCACACACGCTTCGCCTCGTTTACCTCCTACCCCGTCACCAGAAAAATACGACGGAGATCCCGCACGCATACGCATACCCTGATATGACAGATCAGCAGAAGAGTGTTCATTTTATGGAGCTCCTGACAGGAAGAGCGCTCCTTTGGGCGATTGCGGAGTGGTATCAGGAAGGAGGCGCAAACCGTACATATGTGCAGATGACAGCCCGGTTCCACACGGTTTTCGACCACTCCTCGGACAATCGAGAGACAGGGGAGGAGCTACTGTCGATAAGGCAAGGAGCACGCAATGTGGCAGATTATGCGCTGGAATTCCGGACTAAAGCCACCCGGAGCGGTTGGAATGATCCAGCCCTCAAGACCACGTTTAGGCATGGTCTAAATGGTGATGTTATCACGGAGCTGGCGTGCCGTGATGACGACGGAGATCTCGATGCTCTGATAACTCTGGCCGTTCGCCTGGATCGTCTTCTGAAAGGCCGCCCACGCACCTACAGTCCTGAAGGGGGACCGGCTCACTCAAGCTCAGAGGAACCGATGGAATTGGGTAAAACCCGCCTGAGCGTGCGGGAACGCAAAAGACGGTTCAGGGAAAAACGCTGCCTGTACTGCGGCGAAACGACTCACTTCCTGGGGCAGTGTCCTCACAAACCGAGTTCGTCACAGGGGGTAAGTGAACCACCGGTTGTACTTGGGGTAATTCAATCTGCATTCACCTTCCCAGTCATAGTGCAATACTCACACGTTTCTTGTGTTATAGAAGCACTAATTGATTCAGGAGCGGCCGGGAATTTCATCTCCCGTCAGACCGTCGCCCAGTACAACCTTCCGGTCCAGTCATTACCACACCCCTGGCGCATTCAGGCCATAGATGGCGCACCCATTGGCAAGGATCTCATCACGCACTGCACCGAACCCCTACATCTGAGAGTGAGCTCCCTGCATCACGAAACAATCATCTTTTATGTTATCAAAACTGCTCGTCACCCCGTGGTACTCGGCCTACCATGGTTGGAGTATCACGACCCTCAGATATCCTGGGTACAAAAGGAAATCACTCGCTGGTCAGCCCGCTGCCTCCGCCAATGTATCAAAATCCCATTCATCACCCTGTCCTCCACCTCCATTGAAAGCCCAGATCAGGAAAAAACAACACAGATCCCAAGGATGTACCAAGACCTACTG
Source organism: Noturus placidus (assembly GCA_022414735.1). NCBI lineage: Eukaryota > Metazoa > Chordata > Actinopteri > Siluriformes > Ictaluridae > Noturus > Noturus placidus. The sequence continues at coordinate 66,391 of JAFFST010049863.1, forward strand.
GAAGTATTTAGTAAGAAGAAGGCCAAGGGACTTCCTCCCCACCGGGAGTACGACTGCAAGACTGACCTCCTTCCAGGGGCCACCCCTCCCCATAGGAAGATTTATGCACTGACTATCAAGGAACAGGAGGCCATGGAGGAGTATATCCGGGAGGCCCTACAACAGGGATACATACGGCCTTCCACGTCCCCCGCCTCCGCTGGGTTCTTTTTCATCGAGAAGAAGGGAGGGGGGCTTTGACCATGTATTGATTATCGGGGTCTCAACCAGTGCACCATGAAATACAGGTACCCCTTACCCATAGTCCCAGCAGCTCTAGAGCAGCTCCACACCGCTAAAATCTTTACCCGGCTAGACTTGCGAAGTGGCTACAATCTAATCAGGATCCGGAAGGGGGATGAGTGGAAAACGGGGTTCAGCACCACGTCCGGACATTATGAGTACCAGGTGATGCCTTTTGGACTTGCTAACGCTCCAGCCATCTTCCAGCGCCTGATTAACGATATATTGCGGGACATGCTCGGACGCTACGTGATAGCGTACATTGATGACATCTTAGTTTACTCCCACACCCGAGAGGAACATGTGAAGCATGTCCGTCAAGTTTTGGCACGTCTATTGGCGCATCAATTGTTTGTCAAAGCCGAGAAATGTGAGTTTCACCGGCACCAGATATCATTTCTCGGGTATGTAATAGGGCCACAGGGGTTCGCTATGGATCAGGGGAAGGTCAGGGCAGTCACAGAATGGCCGCCTCCTCACTCCATTAAGGAGCTACAATGTTTCTTGGACTTCGCCAATTTTTTACAGATGATTTATCCGGAACTTCAGTGTTATTGCAAAGCCCCTCACGACGCTCCTGCAAGGGAACCCGGGAAGACTGAAGTGGAACCCCTCCGCCCAGCAAGCCTTCGAAAACCTCAAGTTAGCCTTCACTACCTCTCCCATTCTCCGACACCCTGACCCATCCGTCCCATTTGTCGTCGAACTGGATGCCTCAGAGACGGGGGTAGGTGCCGTGTTATCTCAGCGTCTCGGAGATAAGCCAAAACTCCACCCCATCGCCTATTTTTCCTGGACCTTCTCTGCCCCGGAGCAAAATTACTATGCGGGAGACCAGGAGTTATTGGCCGTGAAGTGGACCCTGGAGACCTAGAGGCACTGGCTGGAAGGAGCGGCTCACTCTTTTGTTATTTTTACCGATCATAAAAACCTTGAATACATTCGGACCACCAAGAGGCTCAATCCTCGAGATGCATGCTGGGCCCTATTTCTTAACAGATTTGACTTTCTGTTATCCGACAGACCCGGGTCCAAGAACATCAAAGCTGATGCCCTTTCTCGTCAGGGCCAGGTGTTACGGTCCCAGAGGGAGGATTACATCATCAACCCCACCCGCATCTGTAGCGCCTTAGAGTGGGAGCTAGATCAGCAACTTGAGGAGATCCCACGCTCACAGGTACCCCTGGAATGCCCCAATGGTCGCCTGTTCGTTACCGAGAGAAACCGTCAGGACCTCGTCATCTGGGCACACTCGGTACCTGGGACGGGTCACCCTGGGGTGCACCGCACCTGCTCCCTCCAACAGGAAAAGTACTGGTGGCCAGGGTTGGAAAAGGATGTATCCAGGATAGTAGTCTCATGTTCCACGTGCGCCCAACACAAGGTTCCGCGTTCACTCCCTACCAGGAAACTAGTACCCCTGCCCATGCCCGAACGGCCTTGGTCCCACTTGGCGATTGACTTTATCACCAATTTGTCCCCTTCCCGGAACAACACGGTGGTGTGTGTCATAGTGGACCATTTTCCCAAATCCGTGCATTTCCTGCCGTTGCAGGGTCTTCCCTCTGCGTTCACCACCGCTGAACTACTGTTCCAGAATGTTTTCAGATACTTTGGGATCCCCGAGGGGGATAACGTCACAGCCCGCATCGAACTCCATTTCCCATAATTCACTGCCGGCTCGCATGCGCTCCTCGTCTCCCGAGTACTAAGGGCGCGCACCTGTCTTCAATCATTCATTCAGTATAAATCCCAAACGCACACAGCCCTCAAACGCAAAGTCTTAGTGAGTGATTCCTAGCGTTACCAAGCACTACTTTTCGTGTCTCAATTCCGTGTTTACCGACCTCGATTTACTGCCGTCTTCTCCCGTTTGGTTTGTTCGCCCGATCACCTGACTCCTGCCTGACATCTCGACCACGATTATTGCACAACGTGCCCACACATCATTCGTCCTTCTCCCGCGATTGTTTCCCAGCGACCCTCCAGGTAAGTGACAGTATGAAATGAAATAAAATTTAAGCCAAATTTTACAGGGTGTCCAAAAAGTCGGGAACCAACGAGAGTAAAACGATTTATTATTTACAATATATGCTTGACATGTTCACACTTAAGTGTGTACTCCATATCGGATCATACAGCGAAGATCCACTAACAATAAACTTGTTATTAACTAATGCATCATGTGAATTTCCTAAACACTTTCTGGGAATGTATTCCTCGTATACTCTTTAACCTAATAACATATTATTATTATTATTATTATTATTATTATTATTATTATTATTATTATTATTATTATTATTATTATTTATGATAGTTATCATATTCAGTAACTGGCATAGCTAATAATGTAAGTGGGTGCTAAATTAGTGGCCATAAATCCCTTGATGATGATGTAGAACACTGCCAAGTTACAGTCAGGCTGAGTCAGGGCGGTTTGTCTACAGTTTGGTTTGGTTTCATACTGCACGTCATTCAATGGAACAAAAAGCAAATAAATAAATAAATAAATAAATAAATAAATAAATAAATAACATTGACGGAGGGTTGTATAGGCTTGAAAATGTAATTAAAAATACCGAAATAGCGTGATAGAAAAAGATAAACCAAACTTGTTGCTTGCATGTTGAATTTGCAAAAAAGCACAAAGAACATGGAGCCAGAACTAAAGAAATATTTAGAAAGTTATATAAATAACTAGCTTCAAATGTTTTGCGTGTACAACCCAGTGTTTATTTTCTCGTTTGACTGTTAATCCAAATCTCCAGATACTATTACTTCTGCAGCACTGCAGCTCCATCCTTTGGCTCAATGACAAAACAATGCTGGAGCCCAAAATCCCACATCCTACTTGGCTACTGCCATTAGGGAATACCACTGCCATAAAAGGGTATTCTTGGTCTGCAACAATGTTTAAGTAGGTGGTATGTGTAAAAATATCATCCACGAGCTTGCCAGGAGCCGAGGTTTCCCAGCAGAACATTGCCCAGAGCATCACACTTCTTCTCATAGTGCATCCTGGCACCATCTCTTCCCTAAGTAAGCAAAACACATGCTGTCTAATATACCCCACCCCTCGACAGGTTCCATTGTAACGAGATAATCAATGTTATTCACTTCACCTGTCAGTGGTTCTAATGTTATGGCTGATACCGCGGTGTATAGACCAATTAAAAACTCGTTTGGACATTTTTTAAAGCGAAGATTTGCTTTACAGCCATGGAAACAGCCAAAAAGGTCTCATAAATCTTTATTACAGACTATCAAGTTTTAATAAGAGTTGTAATAAACAACATGCACATCAGAGGGTCTGGCGTTTCTTCCTGAGTTGAGGAAGATGGTTGCAAAGAAATTAGTAATGCCACATAGGTGATTGAATCAAATCCTAATACAATCGTTATGTCATTACACTGAATAACTGTGGTCCAGTCTCTCTCTCTCTCTCTCTCTCTCTCTCTCTCTCTCTCTCGCTCATCTCTTTTATTTTTCCTTTGCCGGAGGTGAAAGAAATCACATTTCCATCAAGCTAAACTGGTCCAGGCAGTGTTATCAGTACCGCGAGCCAGAGTTTGGCAGGACCCTCTCTATAGTGATTAATTGCTTCTCTGCTACGGCCGGGGCTCTTGTGCCTGTGCTGAGAACCTGGCTGGAGGGAAGGCCTGATAAGCGTAGCTCTTATTAACCCCCTCACAGGGAGATGTCAGCTCCAGAGACAACACACACTGCTCACTACGGCCACGTTACTGATGGAGAGTGGGCATGGATAAAACGTGTATATGAAATTTAAGGACGTTCTTTTCTAAAAGAATTAGAAATAGTTTTAATCCAATTATAGTTGCATTTAATCACATGGAACGTCCACTTCCTGTTCTCGTTTATGTTATAACAGTTACCATGACAGTCATGTCATCAACAGTCTTACTTTTTATGTCATGTTCCTGTAAAAAAATCAAATAAAAATAAAAGAACGATTCAACTCCTCTGTCCTGACGACTTTCCTGTGGTGGAAACTTATTGCCTGTTATAAAGTTCTGACACTGGAGACTCCTTCCATGTGTCTTTATATGGGTATTTGATAAACAGTACATTTTAAAATACGTTTATCATCAGGCTTAGATCACGTCGAGTGTCTATGACTCTAAAGTGGATTCTGTGTTACTATAGAAATGAATAGCGTATTAGAAAGAGCACATTATTGTAATCCTGTGACTTGCTGTGCTGTTATAGAAAATGAATCAACACCTTCTAACCCATCGAGATTTGAGCAGCATCGTGATAGGAAGATGTTTTAATCCTGGGTCGTTGGTTTCCAGTCTAAAATAATCCTTGTTCTATTATCTACTTATTAATTTATTTATTTTTAGCTTTGTTATCTTTTCCTCTGTGTAACAAAGTGTCGTTAAACGCTCTTGAAGTGCCTCTGCGAAGCTTTGTGTTTTATACACACCACGGCATTAAAACATAAGAGGAATACGGCCAAATTACGCCACTTGAAGTCAATATGTATTACAAAATCAATCTAGATGACGATCTGCCCATCCTTCTAATTACAGGAGGTGACTGGAGATTGATTTTTAATTGCAAAAGTAATTACATGGAGCAGATAGCCAGTGACATTTGATTATCTCTGTGATTGATTAAAAGGCCTTGCTGGCGGGCCGAGTGGCGGGCCACGGGATCCAGACAAAAGAGAAAATTAAAAAAAAAAGTTGTCCTGTTTGTAATCACACATTTCAAGGGTGAAATTACAAAGCCAAACATCCCCCTCTGAGATGTGCAGTATATTGTGTGTGTGTGTGTGTGTGTGTGTGTGTGTGTGTGTGTGTGTGTGTGTGTGCCCTCTTTGCATTTAAAAAGCCTGTTCTCAGTCTTTCAGAATGCAGAGATTGTAGAAGAGCTTTGGCAGAAATCAAAATGACGGCAGTAATTATTTTCTTTGACTGCAGTCACTGAAAGCATGTTCATACAGTGGCTAGTTGTATTAGATGACATTTGACAATTGAATTATGTCAAAAGATTCAAATGTGCACTAAGTGATGCTCTGGCTTTTTAATCCGGGTTATTATTGATATAATTCTATTTATTATGAATATGAATGAAAATAGTAGCTCTTGGCTAGAACGACGTCTGATTGGTTGAATCTGATCTGTCGCTTCTGTGAAGTAATGAAATGTCAAGACTTTATTTATTTATTTATTTATTTATTTATTTTTTTTTTTTTTTTTCATGTAAGATAAAGATCCTGACTATCGTGTATAGTTTATACATTTTATACCAGAGTAGTGATTATCGTTGGTGCTCAGTTTCACCCTAGAAGACGTTAAACAGGTCAAATTGACCTGGAAGAGTGTGATTTAATTTATTTATTTATTTATTTTTACATATTTGATTAGCCTTAAGAAACTTGTTTCTGATTTCTTGCTCAGATATAGTTTGGGAGAAGTTTTATCAATAATAATAACACTTATTTCCTAAAAACTCCATGAATTTCTCAAAAAAAAAAATAAATAAATAAAAAAATACAGTTGTATTTTGTCTCTGAGCCAGGAATTTTCCTCAGACAGCAGTTATCACATGACATGAGTTGTCATCACAACAATCATAGCAGGATATTCAAATGACAGCATGCACCGACCTGTTCCTGTGATCCTGTCAGGTACATGTTGTCGCCAAATTCTGTATTTTAACACTGAAATCATATGACACGTCTGGTTTTTTTTTGCTTGTTTGTTTGTTTGTTTGTTTTTTCATAACAATTACAGAATCAACATTTTTTTTTACCCCGATAACAGCCCCTCCCACCCAACCAGGGCAGTTTACATTTGATTAATGATTAACTTATGATTCATGTACATGTGATTTAATTACATATGATTAATTTTCATAAATCCATACAGAATCAAACT
>JAFFST010049863.1:76103-87014 GCA_022414735.1 Noturus placidus
GGACTTCTCTCAATAGCTTTTCCCTCGGCTCACCATGGCTGATGTCCAGAGGAGCTCTATCAGACACTCTCTCTCTCTCTCTCTCTCTCTCTCTCTCTCTCTCTCTCTCAGATCTGTGCCCAGATAACAGTATGGTGTGTCCTGATGGTTCTCATGGCACGCACTGCTGCTGACCAAACTGAATGAAGGAACACTAATGAAGGTTATCCACAATGAATGAATGAGTTTTATAAATGACTGATTATACTCTAATATACATTTATTTCAGTGATGCTTCACAACATTAAACGTAATCATAAATTAAAAAAAAAAAAAAAAAAACAAAAAAAAAAAAACTATGACGTATTGTTCTTTAATAACCCAAAATGTCTAACCGTGCTGTTGTGTAGAGGGGGAAAATAAAACACTTCATGGTGTCCTTTTATGCACTGAACCACATCACATCTCCCTGTGGTGGATTATTCCTTACTTAAAATTAAACTTAACATTCATCTTAACTGGCTAATTCTATGTACTACCTGAATCTATGGTATGATATACTGAAGATATTTTACACGAAGGGCAAATGATGGCCTTTTTACACCACTACACCTGTAATAAAGGTAGTGTAACAGATCGGAAGTAATAGCAGGTTCTAATGTTGGGGTGTAATGACATAAAAATAAACATGTAATGTTCATACAAAGTTTTCAAAATGCTTGTCAATGTAATTAAAATGTTTTCTCACACAATACCCACACTAAATCCTCATTAGATAAAAAATAATAATAATAATAATAATAATAATAATAATAATAATAATAATAATAATAATAATAAATAGCATTAGTTTTCTACAGCATTGCCTTAATATAAGAAATGTACTTAAAGGAAAAACTTAGACTTAATGTGTGTTAGAGGCATCCTAGATTGTATCATTAATCATTATTTATTTATTTATTTCATGAACATGTTGCTCTATTTTCACTTTGGTTAGCAGATTATGTTGGTACTCACAGTGGCCTTTGAGTACCTATAATGGTGCCAACTGACAAATTAATACCAGAATCGCTAATATCACCATCCATCCATCCATCCTCAACCGCTTACTCCTTTATCAGGGTCATGGGGAACCTGGAGCCTATCCCAGGGAGCATTGGGCACAAGGCGGGGTACACCCTGGACAGGGTTCCAGTCCATCGCGGGGCACAATCACATACACACTCACATTCATACACTACGGACACTTTAGACACGCCAATCAACCTAACATGCATGTCTTTGGACTGGGGGAGGAAACCGGTGGACCCGGAGATGTGAGGCGGACGTGTTAACCACTAAGCCACAGTGCGCCCCGGTGCTAATATCACATTTTTTTTTAATCACAGATATTCCTCAATAAACACATTTCAATGTACTCAAGGTGTTTTATAGTAGATGAGTTTAGAGTCGTTTTCCTTCATGTAGCCTACAGTAACAGCATAATTGTGGTATATATTGGCACTCAGTCGTATTTGACAGACTTATATATAATCAAACAATGCCAATGAATGAATCCATATACTTTACAAGCTCCTTTGATGATGTTCATCTCTGCTACCTCATCTGTGGCCTCGTTTGCTGTCTTTGCTGTCTTTTCAGGACAAAAAAAAAAAAAATAAAAAATGTCGCCCACCAGGCCATGGAGCATGACAGCTCATTTACGCCAAACATGCTAAATCACTCTCTCTTCACCGCCTATGAAAAGGAGGATTAATTGCGTAATGTCGGTCTGACTGTCACTGATAGCCGATAATGATGTGTGTGAGGGGAGTCCAGTTGAAACACGGCGATGCCAACTCGCCCCGCTGGCCGCGGCTCACACACTGTTCGTTTCTCTAATGAGACATTTCTGGGAAAAGACAGAGTGACCTCTGGGCACCTGGTCGGTCATCACTGGCAAATTCCCATCCAGCTTTGCACTGTGAAAGGAGGTGAGGAAAAAAGAAAAGTGAATGAACGAAACAGCCGTCATTTTCCAGAGGAGCCTCTCGACGGCCTGCCAGCTGACCGCATTGTTTTGATGGTTCATTTTTCAGCGTAGTGCTTGCTTGGTAGCTCCCGGAGTGGCAGCAGCTGATGCTGGCTGGGGGACAGCGTTGTCATTTCATCGTATTCTGCATGGCTCCAGGGGCCTCGTTGCTGAATTGTGACCCCTCGGAGCATGTGTTGATGCAGGCTGTTATCTGGTTTTCAACCCTTAAGCCTAGCTGATCAACACACTTGTCAGGCGTCATGGCCTATCTGCTTTTTGGCATGTCTAAATTTGTGGAAAGGCGAGAGGGGGGTTTTGAGGGTGTTCCCTTCCCTTCACTGTTGTGGCTAGCTGTATGCATGTATGTGTCTGCGAGGAAGAAGTTCCCTGCCCCTGCCAGCAGGTCCACTTTATCCCCTCTGAGGGATGGAGGGGGCTTTAAAGTGTAAACCAGATGAAAAAACAAAAGCTTAGGCAAATCAGATAGCTGCAACAACAACAGCAAACGCACACCCAGTAATCAGCTTAGGGAAATTAATGAAGAGGAGAAGACACCCCCCTCTACAATCCTCCCGCGCCCCCTGCTTGCTTTCGCTGACGAATTAGAGCAAGGAAAGATGGGATGGGTGGATAACAGACCTGGGACTGCCGATAGGAGTTAGTGGATCAGGCAGAAGGTGAGAAAGCGTGTGTGCGTGCGTGGAGGCTAGGATTAGTGACGGACTCCCACCAGAATCAAACAGGACTCTGCCAAAGGGATCTCTTCCCTCCCAGGCCAAAACTTCAAAACCGCTCCCCTAAGCTGGAAGTAGGTGTCTGTAATCCTCTCTGCCGATGTAAATCTATGCGGCCAGCTCCACTGCTCATCCTTTCATCCCTGCACTCGTTTTTCTCTCGCCCTATCTCTGGCACTTTCTCCTCCACTTGATCTGGGAACGTAAACTTTTGCACTGTACCCTCTGTGGGATCGGTTAAATCCATGCTTTGACTTCTTCTCTTTATCCACATTGGGATAAAAAGTGGAAAGACTGTATGGAGGTCTTGATAAGTCGATGGTGATAGGTTGACCTGACGGGATATGTCTTAGTAATGTCTGTTGCGTGTTTTTACACCTCCCCAAAAATATAGAAACCTTTTCTCAATTAACTTCAATATATTTTCTAAAACATAATTTGGCGTAGTGTAATTTTAGACACAAACAGACATATCTCTAGATGATGCAATGATTTCTGCTGAAGGAGGAACTATTCCTTGAGATTATCATTTATTTATTAATTTATTTGCTTGCTACTGATATTACTAATGTTTATTGGCTTTTCTATCTTGTTTTTATTTTTTAATCCTTTGTCTTGAGCCAAAGCCTTTATTTTATTTTATCTCAGTCCTCAAAGTACATAGGTACATCCATGTAAAATTCAGTCATTAAGTCATAGCCAGTCTTTGAGTTGTTCTAATGTACAAGGTATCTGAAAAGTCAGGAACCAATGAGTAAAACTATACATGTTTCATATTATTTTACAAAATATGATCTACCTGTTACTCTCAACCAATTTTCTCAGCTGCTGTATCATGTTTTGGTGGATTTTTCTCAATACATTGGGATTGACATAGTTGCTCAACATTGGATTGCTTCCTAACTTTTCATACATCCTTTAGAGTAGTTTTGACATCAAGTGAATGTGTATATAGGGCGGCTTTGGCTCAGTCGGTAGAGCGGGTTGTCCACTAATCATAGGGTTGGTGGTTCGAATCCCGGCCCGGGTGATCCCATGCCGAAGTGTCCTTGGGCAAGACACTGAACCCTAAGTTGCCCCAATTGCAAGCTAGCACCTTGCATGCAGCTCTGCTCCCATTGGTGTGTGAGTGTGTCTCATTTGTAAGTCGCTTTGGATAAAAGCGTCTGCTAAATGAATAAATGTATATATGGTTATATATGTGTCTACACTCACTACTTTACATTGTAGCAAAGTGTCACTTCTTCCGTGTTGTCACATGAAAAGATATCATCAAATATGTGAGGGGTGTGCTCACTTTTGTGAGATACTGTATGTGTTCAAGGGTTTTTTTCTGATTTGAGTAAAGGAAACAATGTGTACTGAAATATGATTAATAATAATGCTTTATATAAGATAGTAGACCGAGTTTTGCATTGTAGGATCGCTTAAAATAAACAAACATACAACAAGCTAACAAGGAATCCTAACAGTCCAAGAAGTGCATCATCACAAGTGAATAGAAACACATTTCATTTCCCGTTTAGAAAAATACTAGCCAAATATCACTTCTCAATTGTTATAATGCAGCTCTGCCCCTTTCTCTTTCACGGTTGTCCAAAAGTGAATTGATTGAAGTAGAAGTACTTTAAAACCTGCTCGTTGGTTCAGGAGGTTCTGCTGCTTAGTGTCAGAACTGTCAGAGGCATCCAGACGGCATGTTCTGAGCTACCTTTGATGCGTGACACCGACGGCAAATAGAAATAAAATTCCTTTGGAATAAAATCTTTCCGCTATATTCGTAGCTGAATAAAAGATATTAGACAAAAATTGGAAAGTGAGGTTGAAGCTTAGCATGAATAAGGAAACTTAGCACGATGGAGGAAGTATTTCAATTTAATAATGTATGTCAGTGATTCAGAAAACTAGACCGTGGTGCAGTGTGCAGTGTATTAAATATATCCTATGCTTGATTGAAGCTTATACAAAGCTCTATTTATTACAAATTTTATTTGAATATCTGGATGGACCTCCAGTATCAAAATAAAGACACTGCCTTGTTTAGTCCTCAAGAGTAGACAAATCAGTACCACTCAGGACAAGCAGGTCACATGTCCAGACTGTTTGTTTTTAATTCGTAGTTGTCCGGTGAGTAGAAATAAAAAAAAAAAAAATCATTTGGTATGTAGCTATGTTTAACCATAAGTATTCAACGTGCGCTGTAACTATGGAGCTCATTCCGAATCTCACCACCTGCTGTACTCCACTCATCAGTCGAAACGAGATCAAGACAGAACTTTTCAGACTTGGACACACGCAGGTGAAAACACTGATGAACTTGAGCCCAATGCAAAGCCATCCTGCTAGCATTATACTCACTCATATCGCGTTTCAAGATATCGGGAAAAATAAAATGAATTTAGGATTCATATCGTATCTTGCAAAATCTTATCTCATCGCTAGTTAGGAAATCTTAAACCGCTCCGTCGAGTACGATAATCTACTCTTGGGTCTGTTACCAACAATGTTCAAGCTGCTGTTGCTGTGAAGTTAACGTTAGATTAAAATGAAGAAATAAAATCGGCGTGCGTTTAATTTCAATGCTGAAGATATAGACGTTTTAATAAGCTCGGGAGAAAGTTCAAACCCTTTTCTATTCGGTAAGTTTTCACCTTCACTCACTCACGAAGAAAAAGACAGAGAGTGGGCAAGAGTCTCTGAATATGTGTCTGTGGTGTGGGGCATTTTTGTGCCCAGTGCTCCCTGGGATAGGCTCCAGGTCCCCCATGACCCTGAAAAGGAGTAAGCGTAAGACGATGGATGGATGGATGGGTGGATGGATGGATGGTGTGGGGCATTTACCGTATGCCACAGTCTGTGAAAAAAACATTTACCACTCTAGCAAGTGAAACAAAAAAAAAGGCTGCTCTAGAGGCAATAAAGGAAATAAAGAAAACGGGAGGAAGAATGAGCGACGCCCTGTCGTTGAACTTTTGGAAACACAAATGTTGGGTGTCATTGAGAAGGTGCACTTTGAAGGTAAGATTAAACAGAGCTGGTTATTTTTGTAACATTTAGGTTGAAGGTAGCTAATAAACGTTATGGCTTATATGAAATGTATGTAGCTATAATGTGATTATTGCCACAGGCATACCTGGTGGTTATGGGATAGGACCGGTGTTGGAGCAGCATGAACTGACAACAATACAGCTGTCAGACCTGGTGGAGGGAACATCAGTAGAGCCTTGTAAATTACCACCCCAATGTACCTTGTTTTGCATTCATTCTCAACTAGTTTATAGGTTTATTACTGTGTATGTAATTTAGCTACTGGTATTTTACAGCAAAAAGACAGAACATCACTTCTTCAAGCCATGCTGCACAGTTACTGAAGATAGAGTGGGGGAGATGAACAGAGTAAGAGTGGCCAATGAGAGGGAGAGGTTCAAAAGAGAAAGACTGGATGGTGCTGGAAAGGTCACAGCTGTGCAAAAGGTGCAGGCAAGAATTATAGATCTTGAATGTTTTTATGTTCTTGAATGTCCTTGTGGTTTAGGTCTTCCTTATCTGCTACTTCCAAGTCTGGGTCCGGCAGTTTTGCGATTCTGTACATCTTGTGTAAGACAGCTGTGGCTTTGATGGAAAAAAAAGCAAGCTTTTCCTGGGAATACTGGAGGTAGCTTTCACTGGTGTCGTGACATCTCCATATATAACGTACAAATACGTTTTATTCACTTCAGCTATTTTAATACCAAAAAATGAAGGCATCATGTGTTTCCCCAGGCCACCTTGCCACCAAATACCTTATAATCATATTATGATCTCCTATAGCTTGTACATTGAAAGCATGGAACCCTTTTCGACACACACACACGCCGCCTCATCCTCTGCAGTAGGGGCCTTCATTGGAAACAGTGAACCGTCCACTAGTCCTAGTCCTAAAAAAAAATAAACGTTTTTTTGATGTAACGCCATTCTCGGACAGGGCTAATATTATGTAATTGTTACCAGTGGCTTTCAGAAGAGTTTTAGGTTAGGACACTAGACGGGTTGTCCTAAACTTCAGACACTTTTTGGGATTTTAAGTCAAGCTAGGATGCTTCTGTAATACTCTTTTCCTATCTATAGTTAAGATAAGATAATTCACATATTAAATGTTATTCTGTAATAGCTTTTGTCCTAAATGCTGTCCTAAATTGCCATGGTTACCAACCCCGAGAGGTGTGAGGCGACAAAGCCATTGCCCCCCGCTGACAATGCAAGTAAAAAATTGCAACCACTATAGGGAAACATTTTAAATGTTGGTGCATCTGTGTTAGCAACCCCAGTTAAGCATTGTAAGTTAGGTCCAGACTAGGCTGCTGGTACTTCTGCTGGCACTGGGATTGAGCTTGGTGTTTCCACTTGCCTGTTTAGCCTGCTAATGAATTTCTAATTTCCCCAGGCCTGTCACTTCAACAACCTTGAATTGCTTCTGTAAAGGAATGGAAGACCCCCATACACACACACACTCACACATTCAGTCACGGTCATGTTTCATACTTCCATTCCTTAGCCAGAGGTTATTTATGGACGGGGACATGGGGACCCTCTAACATTCCCCATATATACTCACAGGCCCTGACTTGAACTACTGACTAATTACTGTGTCACATTTAGCCCTGTGGAGCAGCAGGTCCAACCTAAAGCATTAACGTGTGTAATTATACCATAATCACGTGGTAATTATTCTTCTAAAGCTAGCACACCTCTGGCTCCCTGCAAACAGGTATCCACCACACTTCTCTCAGATTTTGATTGAAAATACAGATAGCTGTTAGATGGTGGAAAAAAAAAAAAAAAGATTAAAACCCCATGACTGTGTTTGAAAAGAGAGTTTGTTGGGTCTTTTATTGAAATGATGTGGCTTTGTGTTTGTTTGCAAGTGCAATTTCACACAATGAAAGCAAGGACATGAGGACAAAACAGGGACGAAATCAGGAATGCAGATCTGACATAAATTTTAATTGCCCCTAATATTTATTTTTTTTAATGCTTTGAGTAAGGGTAATGTAATGACAACTGACATTAACCTACAATTAAAAAGGCTTACGCAGCCTCTATAAACACTGTTTATTTAAATTTTTACACACCAAGTCATGTGACTTGGTAACTCAATGTACTTCACGTAGTGAGTGTGATGAGGTGACATCTCTTTTGATTGGTGTTTTGTACTTCTCTCTTCTCCCATTTTGGTTAATTAAGCGGGGTTAATTAGAAAATTATTTCTATATGATGTTCTGCTGTGTCTAATGCCCTTCGGAAATAGAGAGGCGGGTGAACGAAATTGTTTTGTCGAGGTTCTACAGCATTAAAAGCAACTCTAAATGGATAAAAAATGATGACGAGTGTTGTTTTGATTAATACAAATTGTTAGCAATGGTACAATTGCTGTGCTATAAAAGGAATAAAACACTGCGTTGTAGCATTATTGGTAAATGATCAACTTCTCATTAGTAACAGTAACTCAGCTTTGCATCTGACCACATCACTGCCCTGACATCCCCAAGTGTTTAATTCCTTAGTTTTACAAGAAATTATAGAAATCAATCACTGTAACATTGGACAACTTGACAAGACATTTGTATATGAGGTACAGGCAAAGTGGCATCAACCATATATATATACAGTATATATATATATATATATATATATATATATACAGACACACACACTTCCTGAAACCCTTATACAAATGTCTTGTCAAATGTCTCAAAGATTCTTTTTTAAACAGTACTAATTGCTCCAAGCTGTTTTTGTCTCTCTCTATATGAATGTCTTGCAATTAGCTATTGTAAATGTGGCATTTGTGCAATTCTGGGTGTCCACTCTATGTGTAAATGTGTGTGTCTATATGATAGGTTTTGTGTGTGTATGTGTGTGTGTGTGTGTGTGTGTGTGTGTGTCCTCTAGTGTTTGAGAGCTAAACTGCCATGCTGTGCTGCTCTCATTAGCGAGCCCCCACTGTGGTACTTCATGAAGACATATGGGCAGGGCGAGAGTCCTCGGCCAGCCTCGCTGCCTCTGTGCCTGTCATCCTCCGTCTCAGGCCTGGCCTAATCTGCTGCTTTAATTTACTCCACTCCACCAGGCGAGAAGCAAGGCAACATCCGGCCTCTGGGGTGCCTTCACTTTAGCCCGCTGGTGACAGGGAATATGCAAAAGCCCAATTTCTCATCCAGCAGGGTGACATCGCAAAGTTCCGCCTGGGAACCTTGGTGCCTCCCCGTCCTGATAGTGTTGCATCTCTTAGCGTCACTCATATCTTCCCCATGAGCCTGTTGATGAAAGCTTTTTATTAACATGTTGATCGAGGAGGGCATTTGAGCAGGAACTGGAGGGATGCGCATATCGTTTGGTCAAGAATAGAATAAAAAATAAAAAAAAACTCTGGCTGAATTAATGTTTTTTTTTCTACTTCTCGTCTTTCCTCATTTTTCAGTCCATTTTTTCCCCCCAGTCTACTAATTTACAGCAGGAATGTGGCAAGAGGGAGCCACCATTGAAGACATGAAGTAATTGCCATCAGTCTGTCATTAGACTCAGGGGTCTCCTTTCTCTCCGAATCTCACCACCTCTCCTCAGTCTTGCTTACAAATAAGACACTTAGGAGACGAGAGGAATTCGCACCCCCAAAGCTGTGATGTATTGGATTTTTTACGGTCCGAGCAGCTCTTCCACTGCCTTTTCATTCTTTTTCACTCTTGCTTGCTCACCCTCCTCTCTCTCTCTCTCTCTCTCTCTCTCTCTCTCTCTCTCTCTCTGTCTTTCTTCGCCTTTCAGGGTATCATTTGCAATTTAATGCTCACCTGGGGTGAGCCCTGACAATAGGCTGCACCGTGAAATACTCTCAGTCCTGGCCGCATGGCTAATGAAGTTGATGTTGAGCTATTTAGGTCATTGTCCCTCTACAATAACTGCTTAATGCAGCTCCAGGGGAGTGGATTGTTGGAGCGCTTAAAGATTCTATTAAGTCTTTACAAAGGCCTCCCCGTTCTGCGGGCTGTGGAAGAGAGGCAGGGCCATTTCTGGAGTTCAATTTCACTTTGTGTAAGGCTTGTTGGTCGCAAATGTAGCAAGACAACTTGGTGTTATTTTGGAAGGTCGACACCTTTTTTTTCTTTTTTTTTTATCTCAAAGTCAAAGATTTACTGCCAAATGCATAAACGTTAACCGAATAGACAAATTGGACAAAAAAAAGCAGACACATAGATAAAATACAGCTCATTTGCAAAAGTCCCCCCCCCCTTGCTTTTTATGTTGCAGCCATTCAGTCTGTTAAGAATGATTTTTATTGTCATACTATATTGGCTCTATTAACTACATTTATAGGTTTATAGATATTTCTACATGTTAGATTTATTGTAGTTTTATAGTTTAAAGCTGCCTTATCCAATGAGAAAGTTTTCGATTATTGACGTATTTAAAGCCTGAAACATTCAACTAGGCTCAACCCCTCAAAGTCAATGGTATCAGGAAAATATCTATTCTTAGTCCAAAAATAAAGAGTATTATTTTAATATATTTCAGTGAGATGAAGAAGGATAGGCAAAGAAATGAAAGTATGAAAGGGGAGCCTCATCAGCAGTAAAACTATAAGGCAGAAATGGAATAAACATAAGCACATAAAGATAAACATATGCCTGTGGGTATTAAGAGAAAATAAAAATCAGAATATTTTTGCCAAAGTCCAAAGCAAACAGCAGGAAACTTGAAAAAAAAAAAAGTCATTTGAGGCAAGTAAAATAAACGTTTATATTTCCTTACCAGAAATGCAGTGTATTTATTTTTATTTTTTTATTCTCTGTTAATGTCTTAACACCGATTGTTTTCTTGACAATGAAGGTCTCATTTCAAAGTAGGGGTGTGCTAACTTTTCAATTGAAGATGCATATGTATGCAGAATCATTATAATTTGAGAATTATGTTAAGTCTCATCTGTCAATGTGTGTGTGTGTGTGTGTGTGTGTGTGTGTGTGTGTGGTTAAAGGGGGGAGGTGGTCTGCTTTAGCCAGCACCAATTATGGACCCAGTGTTATTGTGCTTTGTGTTTAGCAAGCTGTGGGAGTTTTTAAACAATTCCATATGGCTGAAGCTACCAGCTTTGGAACCAGAGAGAGAGAGAGAGAGAGAGAGAGAGAGAGAGAGAGAGAGAGAGAGAGAGAG
>JAFFST010049863.1:113407-123905 GCA_022414735.1 Noturus placidus
GCACACACACACACACGCACACACACACACACACACACACACACACACACACACACACACGCACATACACTCCACAGACCAAAGGGTCAGAGGTCATCAGATGTTGTAATTGGCCTGCATTCTGCATTCTTGTTTTGACGCAATGTAGATGATTTCCATCATAACACATGTCATAGACGTGCCATAGAACACAAGGCAGGGGACACCCTGGACTGGGTGTCATCCTGGAGTGTATTTATGCCTGACTAACAATATTTCTATATGTGTCAATTATTATAGGTTTATATTTATATTTTATGCCAATTTTTATAGATTGGCATTTGTTCATTGCTCTTTGTAACATGCTGCTGTATGAATAGACTTTGTCATGGTAACAGTAACTTCCATTCACGTTGTGCCACATCACGCCGACCCCGTCATTAAAAATAAGTCAGCCAAAGGATAATTCTGATCTCTTTACATTCCGTCCATTTTTAGTCTATAATCAGAGCCAGTATTTCGACAGCATTTTGGAATTGAACAATCGTTCTATTTTGAGTTTAATCGAAGAGAACTGCAGCGCGTCTTCCTCGAATTTATCTGTCCACTGGGACGCTCATGTGCTAGTGGAGTGAACTCCACCCTGATCTGGGGGTCTGGAGGAACGGGACCTGCATCATGCCCTGTGTCGAGTTCAGGGCACACACACACACACACACACACACATATATATTCACATATCCTCAATTCCAGACAATGGAACTGGAACGTGTTCAGGACTATTCACAGCAGGACTAGCCTAAAATTTATGTGCGTGTGCGTGTGTGTGTGTGTGTGTGTGTGTGTGAGAGTGTGTGTGTGTGTGAGTGTGTGTGTGTGTGTGTGTGTGTGTGTGAGAGAGAGAAAGAGATATGTATGTGTGTGTACTTGTGTTCTCAGCAGGACTACTCCTCCACAGTAGGCAGGAAACCCCACCAGTCAACTCCACTACCCGCCAGCAGTGACAGGATACACTGCCTGCCAAGCAAGCGCAGTAGGTGAACAGTCATTATACTCTCTCTCTCTCTCTCTCTCTCTCTCTCTCTCTCTCTCTCTCTCTCTCTTTAGTGTCATGATCTTCTGAATGAAACACAGATCTAAACAATAATACTACTTAGAAAAAAGTTATACAGCCAAAGATATTTAATTTATAGCATCAACAATGGTAGTACATTAAATACATTAGTGTTTCAGATTGTATTGATATCTCTATTCTTATTGAAAGTAACACTCAAATAGTTTATGTTAAAATATTAATTATGATGACTATTATGTCATCATAATATTATTACTATTATGTCTATATATATATATATATATATAGTAGTTCTAATTTTGTGAATGCGATATAAATATAAACGTGCATGTCCAAATGGTGCCTTTATAACTGCATCCATCCTCTGGATCCAGTCGTTTTTCTAGTTTTGTTATTATTATAATACTAATCATGCATTTTTAGTTTTTGGTAACGTTAAATCCCTGCTGAAAAAAATAGAAACAATAGAGACCATGACAGAAATGCTAATGGTTTCCACTACACATACTATTAGAAACCATCAGCTGTTAACCAGTAAAACCATTACCATTATTGGTACTTAAGACTAGACATAACATGCCACCAATAGAAGGCAACAAATTCCCAGTAGCGACCTATAGGGACCATGACAGTTTCCATTAAAACCAATACAATTCCTATTCTAAACATTAAAGCCATTACAAATTCTATAAAAATATATATTTTTTTTGTTTGTTTGTTTTTTGTTTTTGTTTGTTTTGTTCAGCAGGGATTATTTTATTTCTTTAAATATTTCCATTCATTGATTTACTTTTTCACATGTTTTGGGAAATTCCCGTTTTACACGTGTTTTTTTTTTTTTTTTTTTTTTCAACATTATGCTTCACACGTTTTCCACATCTGGACTTTTTATTTATTTATTTATTTATTTTTACACGTAGCGCATGTGATACTTTTTCACATCATTTATTTATTTTCACATGTTCATTTTTCCACGCGTGATTTATTTTCCATTAAATCTATCTGGCAGAAAAGATCACTGATCACATGATGCCAAGGCATAACATCTATGAAACTCTATCATTCGGGTAAGGAGTTGTTGTTTCTAGTCAGGTCCTAATCCACATTGGAGATGGCGACCATTCACATTCGGAGCAGATGAAATACTGGAAGCTGATGTGCAGCAGGATGTGGAACGTTGTGAAAGGGTCTGCCATGTCTGCTTTTGTGTTAGTGTAGCATGTTTTCTGCTATTGACAGAGCCCTCAGTGGCGTTTGCAAGGGGATTTGATAAGAGCTCCCAGACAGATTTACTCTCTCTTTCTCTCTCTCTCTCTCTCTCTCTCTCTCACACACACACACACACACTCAAACTCTGATATTGTCCACTGTGGCAAAGAGATAGAGAGAAAAGAGCTCTTGAAATTCACCATGTCTGGAGATGTCGACGTGAGTTCAACATGATTAGATAGAAGTGTGTTTCTTCTGTTTTTTTTCTTTTCTTTTCTTTTCTTTTTTTCTTTTTTTTTTAGTTTCAGCTCTGTTTGCTGTCTGGGTCTAGCTGACGATCCAGATTTCATGCTGTAAACACTCTGAGGACTTGTCTAACACAGCCAGAAGTCGACTGAGTGACTGTATCTTGTTTAGGCATGTTTAAATATTACTTAAGCGACTCAGTAGAAAGAAAGAAAGAAAGAAAGAAAGAAAGAAAGAAAGAAAGAAAGAAAGAAAGAAAGAAGGAAGTTGTGTCTCTAATAACTATTATTTTTTGCGTTTATTTAATTCAGCAGTCTTTGACATCAAGTTATACTACTGAGTATGCTACTCAGACATGTGGTTAACGTGTCACTCTGTGTGTGTGTGTGTGTGTGTGTGTGTGTGTGTGTGTGTGTGTGTGTGTGTGTGTGTGTGTGCAGAGCAGCTGTTGCTGGTGCTTGACAGATTGTGTGTGTCTTTCAGACAGAGGGTCTTGTACTTGTTGTGTTAACACTAACCCTACACAATAATCTGGCCCTTGTAAAGCAGGTAGTGCCTACACAAAAACGGCAGTGTCCAACATGCTAATGAAGATCGGGAGGGGCTAGGAATAGATTTAAAGAGAGAAAGAACGAGAGAGAGAGAGAGAGAGAGAGAGAGAGAGAGAGAGAGAAGACAAGAAGGAGGGGTTGAAGGGTGTACGGTTTCTCGCATCATTGCGCTCTGGAGAGTTGTCTTAAATTGTCACAATACAAATTAGCCGCGGCTCAAAACAGAGAAACGGCAACAAATCCTGATAGAAACGGATTAGATTTTGGTCCAGGCCTAACGGTAGTTTGTTGTATCCCTCCTCCCCCAACTTCTTACTTCTTCTCTTCTTCTTTTTCTTCTCCTTTGCTAAAACTGAGCCTTACGATGAGCAGAGAAAAGCGGCAGTGTTGGTCTTTTTTGCAAACGAAGCAAGCTAACATGCGAGTCAATAGAGCAATTCATTAACAAATCAAAGTCCCAAGGGGTGTATGTGTGTGTTTGAGGGAAACCTCCTTCTTAATGGCTCTCCATATGCCCGGGGTCAGAGTACCATCCCGCCCAATGCACACACACACACCATTCAGTGTTCACACACACGACCGTTGGGGTCGCCCGTTATCTGTCGACTTACACACACACACACAACAGAATTTCCATATGGTCCATGAAAACAGATATGCCGCGCTCTGCTTTTACTTCCCACGGCCCGACATTTCACACACACACACACACACACACACACACACTCACACACACAAACACTCACACACAAACACGTATGCACTCACATGCATGGCATCATTGTGTTGCTTGGTCGCTTTAAATGAATGGGCGGGGCTTTTAGTTGAATGACAGTGTGTGAATAAAGAAATACGAGTGATCAAATCTGATCTCATGAGAAATTTTGGATGGATTTAAAGACACAAGAATCCACATGGATTGATTTTCTGTGATTTCTTGTGAATAAATTCATAAGGAAATGTATAAAAAAAAAAATAATAATAATAATAATAACTCCGCCCTTAAACTTAACCTTAATCTCTTAACAGTTTTCATGTGATGTCAAAATGTTCCAGATTTTCCAATCTGGTCCCATTAGACATTTCTACGAATTTTTACAAATGTGAGAGACGTATTTGGATTTCAGTCGATTTCATACAATTAAAGTTGTAAGCACAGGTACAAACACAAACTCCGCCCTGTTTAGGAGCTTTTAATGGATCGCTGCGAATGAAAACAAACAAATATAAGTGTGATGTTTTCAAACTGTATTTGTTTTCATACAAATAAAGTAAACAGAAATCAACCGCACGCATACCATTAACCTTACTTTCCGAGGGGTGTAAATGATACCGAATTTTTTCATTTGCTCTCCATGAGAATTGTCAACAAATTTGAACAAACAAACAAGGGTGATGTGTTTGGATTTCATTTGATTTTGTACAAATAAAGTAAAAAGAAACGCATTAACCCCACCCCTAATCATAACCTTAATCTCTGTAACCTTTCATTCAAATTTGTTTTTCATGCAAATTATTCTGAATTTTTCAATCTGGTCTCACAAAAAATAAATAAATAAATAAATAAATAAATAAATAAATAAATAAATAAATAAATTATAACAAGCGCCTTTGAGGGATGTGTTTGAATTTTATTTCATTTCATAAAAAAAATAAGGCTATAATATAACATACCCCTAATCATAATCGTAACCTTGGTAACTTTTCATGTGACTGTGCACAATGTTCAGAATTGTCAAATCTGACAAACAATTACAACATATTTGGATTCATAAAAAAGTCATAAGAAATAGTACAAGCAAAAATCCTGGTCCTAAACTTAACCTCACCAGTTGTCATTTAATCTGATAGTTTGAGTCATGTGACTTTGTACAAGTTGCCAGTGTAAGACAATCATTATAAAAAAAATATATATATAAAAAATATGACGCCTCTCATTGCTGCACCTCTAACTTCAACATTTAACATTCTCTCTTTCTCTCTCTCTCTCTCTCTCTCTCTCTCTGTCTCTCTCTCTCTCTCTCTCTCTCTCTCTCTCTCTCTCTCTCTCTCTCTCTCTCTCTCTCTCTCTCTGTCTCTCTCTCTCTGTCTCTCTCTTTCTGTCTCTCTCGTGCTCCCCTTTTCACTCCCCTTGTCCATTTTTTTTTATTTATTTTTTTATTTCCAGAGCTGCACTGGTGTTGTCAGTCTGCAGGAACGTGAGTGCCGTACTGATGCCTATTTGCGAATTAAAGGCCTATTGATGCAGGATGACCTGCTTGAAGAGGATTTGGAGTGGAGGGCCCTTCACACTCCCTCTTTCAAATCCACCAAATAAAGCTCTTTAGGGCCTGAAACTAGCCCCTGCCACCCCCCCCCTCCCCCTTCCCCCAGCTCAAAAGCCCAACACGATTGTCATGGATATTACACCACGCAGGCAACAGCAGACCGAGGAGACAAGTGTCGATCGGAAAACAAAACTCAAGCAGTCTTTTTCCGCTGGCTAGGCCAGGGGATGTTGACAGGCCAGTGAAAAGGTTGTTTAACCCTTTGAAAGTGAATGGATGGGACCCTGAGACAAACACATTCTGATAGAGCATGGCCCCTCTGGGAGCCCCAGAGTACACTAAACCCTTTAAGAGAGACAGGGAAGAACAGAGTGAACTGAAAACAAGAAGGGATGAGAGAAAAAGGAAAAGAAAGAGAAAGTGCATGTCTGTGCCAGATTAGATCAACTCAAAGTCCTTATGTTTAGTACCAAGTTCCTTCTGTTGTGGCTCTGATTGGTGTAAACATCTGACATGCCATGTGCACAAATCTGTGTTGGCCGAGCGCGATATACAACATGCATATTGTTTTATTTAAAAATCAAGCGATATGAATTAAGACGCACGGGTCTGTTATCCTATTTAGCCAGCTACTGGTTATTGAGATAGTTTGAAACTACACCTTTGTGCATTTAGATTTCTCAAATAACCCACAATATGATTACTATTAAAAATGCAACAGTGGTCCTTACAAGGAAAGAAAAAAAAAAAAAATTTTCTAAAGGGAAAGAAAACATAGTTTCCCCAAAACACTGTACAAATCAACCTAAAACTAGTCCAAAAATATCAGCTATTGGAAAAGAGAGAGACATTTTTCTCAGTCTTTACATGTGATAACAAGCTCACCATGGTGCACACGCATTTTTATATCCACAACGTCCCCAACTATAAGCAACTTTTATAACACAGCCCCGCCCCATTCCACTTTCCCAAGGTACATTATAAGGCCAATATTATCTGGTCATATTATGTGGACACCAGACCATCACACCCATATGTAATCCTTCCCCAAGGTGTTATGAAACTTCCATTAAGCTTCTATGATTGCAATTATTACATGTATCTTAGAGAACACCCCCCCCCCCCAATGCTAGTGCATTCATCACTTTGATTATGTCGCAAATTTAGAACTAGTCTTTATTTTCAAGACAATGCCAGGCATCAGTACAGAATAACATAGCCTCAGTATTAAAATAGTGTGATACAAATGATATTTGTAAAACTTTATGATGCTTTTTGAGTGTTTGGAATACTAATCCAGGCCCTCTTCTTCTCTGTCCAGAGCTTAGAGTTAAAACTGTCATTTAAAATGGTAATGATGGAAAATGCAAATGCTCTGGGTTTGTAATTAAACTTTGCTCTAAAACAGATATCGCTTCAGTTGATTTGGAAAGTGGGGCATGTGACAATTATGGGACTGTTAATTGCAAAGCTGCTCAGCATTGCTAATTGTTCCATAAGGATGAAGGGAATGAGTTCTTGGCAGACCAGCGTGACGAGTGCTATAGTCAGAGGGAGAAAAATCGAAATAAGGTGGGAAAAAAATAAGGTGGAAACATGTTAGGCTTCAGTCTCAATGGTACCAAATACAGTAGAGTCCACCATGCAAGCGTCTGTAACAGCTGATCGAAGTTAGCAGGTAACTACAAAGGAGTTCCAATTCAAAAAAATAAATAAATAAATCTCTGTGTGGCCATGGTCTTCTTAGATCTGATATTGACACTTCTAACCTAAGACATTGGACAGAAAGCAGATTGGACGGGAATTGAGAAAGATGGAAATAATAGCATGCGTGCAGAAACACTGGGTGAGATTAGGCATACAGTCTGGATGGGACAACAGTCCATCACAGGGCACCATGAACACACATTCATAACTAGGGACAATTTAGACTTGCCAATCCACCTATGGCATGAGGGAGGAAACCGGAGAATCCTGAGAAAACCCACATTGAACACGGGGAGAACTTGCAAAACTCCACACAAACAGTAACATCTCAAGATCGATCTGGGGATCCTGGAGCTGTGAGGACACAACACTACCTTCCAATGCTAGTGATCTAGATTTCAGATAAAATTTACACTATATGGGCAAAACTATATGAACACCTGACTACATCCATACAGTATGTGCTTGTTGAACATCCCATTAAATATTTAGTTTTTGCTGTTATAATAACTTTCATTCTTCTTCGAAGGCTTTCCTTTAGATTTCGGAACTTGGTTGTGGGGATTTGCCCTTTAGCCACAAGAGCATTATTGAGCTCATGTACTTCCACATTGACCTAGGAACGCCATAGCTTTACATGTCATGCTGGAACAGTTTCGGACCCGTAGTTCAAGTAAAAGGGAATTCTTAATGCTACCGAATACAAAGACATTCTAGACATTTGTGTTGCAAAATGTTTGGGGAAGGTCTACATATGGGTGTGTTGGTCAGGTGTCGACATACAATAAGCACATAATAGTGGCCATTACCTTGGGGAAGGTGGGGTGGGGGGTGTGGGTTGTTGGGGTCTTTGTAGTTTTCATATAATCTGAATTTGTTGATGAAAAGAAAAAGTGAGGCCTATTGCTGTTGTCCAGTGAAATTGCAAGTTGATCTCAAAACTTTCATCAATTACAAAGTATAAAAGCGAATTGATTTCAAATGACTAAAACCATACAATATGGTTCCACTGCTAAGAGTGTCTGAACCACTCATAACTGTTCTTACTAGTTGACCTTTTTATTATTATTATTCTTACCTTTTCATTCTAGAAATTTGCCAGGGTGAGACTTTGTTGTGTAACTTTTGATGAATTTGGGTATGTAGACAGGGAGCCTACTACCAGGTCTGTTGTTTCCCCCCACTATTAATCAGTGGTCAGACGTTGCAGAAAGGCAGAAATCTAAGATTTCCAATGAGACGTATTGTTGTTAGGTTGCTTGCCAGCCCAATGAGTCTCAATCACAAACTGTCACAAGTTCAGCTTTCTTAAATTGATTATCGGGTACTCCAAGGCAGGAGTTGTGAAAAACACTACTAAAGCATATTTATCTTTGAATATAACTAAAAATATATATATATAATTATGTACATGTGTCTGCCAGAAATGATCAACTACTCTTTTCAAATCTAATCATGATGATCGGAATAGATTGGAGGCCCATATAGACTGGCCGAGTTTGAGCTGTTCTGGTATGGGCCAGAGGCAGGCCTGAAGTTCTAAAGTTGGAGAAGAGTTAAGCCTGACTGCAGTATGCTGTTCTCAGCCTTCTCTGTCAGCACAAGCATGATGAGGAAGTGGAGACATGGCTGCCAATGCAAACGACTATGTGGCTGTTCGAAACAGTGACTTTCGGCAAGGTGTATGTGTGTGTGTGTGTGTGTGTGTGTGTGTGTGTGTGTGTGTGAGGTGCATTGAGATGTCCTTGTCTTAGCAAGAAGTGCTACAGCCATAGACAGCCAATTACATCTTCAGCATGGAGGAGACGAAGATGAAAAAAGAAAAGGAGAGACAGAATATAATTGTGTATATTTAGGCAAGGCACTACTGTCATCTGAAATGTGAAATGAAGTCTGAGTTGAAGGGTTTGCTCCTGTGTAATTATCGCAGAGTTGGATGCCATAAAATGAGCAATATGTCACCCACTCCAATCTATACTGCTTGAAAACCAGTGATCAAGCGTCTATGTCTGTGTCTTTGTTGGGTCGCGGGATCATTAAAAATACATCAATATTATGAATTTTCTCATCACCATGTTCCAATTTATCCTATTTCATATTGAGAAACAAGTGTTTTCATCAGTAAAAGGGGGAGATGGTCCCTGACTGCTCGGTCAGTGCAGGTGGCAGCTTCAGGAGGAAGCAGATCTAATTATGCTCCAGTAACAATGCTTTGTCCCTGCAGAGGCTGACAGAGCTGGTGACAAAAGCCGTCGCTGCATCCTAATCAGGAGACAAAATGCGGCGAGGCCTCCCTCATCCCGGCAGGGGCATCATTAACAGCACACCTCTCTGGGAAGACAAGAAAGAAGGAATACACATGTGCTTAAAGAGCACACACAAACACATAAATATCCCACATGTGCGCCTTATAAGCATATAATACAATGAAAACATGTTCATTTGCAATGCCTAGCTCAATCTCAGGCGTTCAAGATATTCAAGATCATTTCAGAGAGAACTCACCTGTCATACAAAATGACCGCAAGTTACTGGATATATCTGGGAGGATGAAGAGAGAGAGAGAGAGAGAGAGAGAGAGAGAGAGACTGACAGGGGTAGGTGGCCCACTGTGCCTTCTGTCCTCTTGGGCCTAACAAGCAACCTGACAGCCCACAGCTGGGTCCTGCTTAACGACAATGTGCCTATGTGTGTGTGTGACATTAGCGGACCATGTTACGTCTGTCTCATTAGAATTCATTGCCCACCTTGATTTCCCCCTTCTCTGACAGTCCGACCCCAGAGCATCCAATCAAAATCAGCCGATCCTGACACGAGAGTGTACGATTGGTGCGCAGAGCCGCAACAGGGTTAAGAGGTGTTGCATTAAGGCCGATGATGAGACAGAGGTCAAATGTATCCATGACCTCAGGAGCAGGCCTTGTTACCTGCTCATGACAATGAAGCCAATCCCTGCCATCATCACTATAATAGGACATGTCATATATAGTCTGTTATAAATACTATCCCACAAAGCCCCTCTGTCTGTCAACTGGCTCTTTCTCTTACAAGGGCCTTACATTAAGAAAATGAAAGGAGAGTTACACAGTTAACTACCTATGCTTCTGATCGATGGTCCTAAATTGACAGACCTGTATGTGGATTTATTTATTTTATTTTATTCATATAGATATAAGCAATTAGGAAGAGATTCAGTGAACTTCTCATCAGTGAAATGTTCTACGTTTCTGAATTTAATCTAACTGCTATAATTTGAACAAATAAGTTCATGGAATATGACATCATATTCCGTACACTGACAGTCCAGAATGTCGATACATATGCAGTATTAGAAACCTAGATAGGTGACAGGAGGTATATTATTTTACTAGTTTACTTAGAAACCAGGGCGGCTGTGACTCAGTCGGTAGAGCGGGTTGTCCACTAATCCACTAATCGTAGGGTTGGCGGTTCGAATCCCGGCC
>JAFFST010049863.1:123935-134176 GCA_022414735.1 Noturus placidus
CCTGCCCGAGGGCTACCAGTACCAAAACAGAAGCATATCTACAGTCTTCAACCAGCGAGTAAGTTGCTACATTAACATCATGGTAGTAGTGCTACTGCCTCATAATTTGACGGTTCCCAATTCGATCCTTAACTCAGGTTACTGTCTGTGCAGAGGGTCACATTTTCTCCACATGTCTACATCAGTTCTTATGGGTTCTCTAGAGGAACCTCCCACAAACATATTAATATGTGGATTGGCTAGACATACTTGTCCCAGGTGTGAATGTGTGTGGACAGTGTGCTGTGCTGGACTGGCATCCCATCCAGGATGTATTCCCATCTCGTGCCTATTGAATCAACCATGACCCTGACCAGGGTAAAGTGGTTAGTGAATATACAGTATACAGTGGGGAAAAAAAAAGTATTTGATCCCCTGCTCATTTTGTACTTTTGCCCAGTGACAAAGAAATGATCAGTCTATAATTTTAATGGTAGGTTTATTTGAAAAGTGAGAGACAGAATAACAACAAAAGCATCCAGAAAAAACGCATGTAAAAATTTTTATACATTAATTTGCATTAATGGGGCTCCATGCAAGATCTCACCTCGTGGAGTTGCAGTGATTATGAGAACAGTGAGGAATCAGCCCAGAACTACACGGGAGGATCTTGTCAATGATCTCAAGGCAGCTGGGACCATAGTCACCAAGAAAACAATTGGTAACACACTACGCCGTGAAGGACTGAAATCCTGCAGCGCCCCTGCTCATGAAAGCACATACACATCCCCGTCTGAAATTTGCCAATGAACATCTGAATGATTCACAGGACAACTGGGTGAAAGTGTTGTGGTCAGATGAGACCAAAATGTAGCTCTTTGGCCTCAACTCAACTCGCCGTGTTTGGAGGAGGAGGAATGCTGCCTATGACCCCAAGAACACCATCCCAACCGTCAAACATGGAGGTGGAGACATTATGCTTTGGGGGTGTTTTTCTGCTAAGGGGACAGGACAACTTCACCGCATCAAAGGGACGATGGCTTTGGTACTGTCAAATCTTGTGTGAGAACTCCTTCCCTCAGCCAGGGCATTGAAAATGAAAAGTAATTACTAAGTCATTACCAAGTACTAAGTCATGCTTTGCAGAGGGATCAAATACTTATTTCCCTCATTAAAATGCAAATAAATTTATAACATTTTTACATTTTTTTTGTAGTTATGCTGTCTCTCACTGTTCTAATAAACCTACCAGTAAAATTATAGACTCATCATTTCTTTGTCAGTGGGCAAATGTACAAAATCAGCAGGGGATCAAATACTTCTTTCCGCCACTGTATGAAATTCCTCAATGCAAAAAAGGAACAGAGCTGTTCTGTGCCATGTTGCTCCAAAGGTTGCTTGAAGCTGAGAATAGCATCATCAGCTACCTAGATCTTTAATTTGTCTAAAATGCTATGTACAATGCCAGCATAGTTCAGTAAGTTGACATATCGTCTCCATTTCCAGGCCTCTGAACTCAGATCTCATGACTGCGACCAGGTTGAAGATTTAACCAGATTTGATTGCGTAATCAATATATTTTACCCTCTTCCCCAGTCTCATTACATTGCTATAAAGGAACACAGTTTCACAAGCCAGGTTTTACAATAACCAGCATGGGGATTTCAGGATTTCATTTCAATTTATCCAGCTTTTTTTTTTTTTATTATTATTAAAGTGATAATCACTTTGATTTGTCTCTGTGATGAAAAGGAAGTGATAGTGAGCACTTAATATATCCGTGCGTAATACTAAATACATATAAAGTCATGCGACGTAAAAAAAAAAATGTAAAAATGTTATTATGATGTTATAATGAGGCCCATCCGTGTATTGAATGTGGCGGTTTACTCTCAGGCATTTTATTCTATATGCTGTGGACTTGTTATTCTTCCGCCGAGGGTAAATAAGGTCAGAACTCTGCAGGGGGTTTTAGGGAGGGGAACAAACTAATTTCCTTTTCCGTTTCATTTCCAGCATTACCGTAACAATCAGGTACCGCCACGTCCACACACACACACACACACACACACACACACACACACACACACACACACACGCACACACACACACCTAAATTTAGTACTAAACACAGGCACATATTCTGATCTCTCTCTCTCTCCTTCTAGCTCTCTCTCTCTCTCTCTCTCTCTCTCTCTCTTTCTCTCTCTCTCTTTCTCTGTGACACACACGCAAATTTAGAAAGCACTCCAAAAACAGCATTTCTCTGTTTAAAATAGGTTTGAGCCACTGTTTTCATATCAAATATCAGTAACGGAATGCTTAAATGTTTGTTTTTAAACTGATACCAGAATTTTTATGTGTGTTTCAATTCAGATTCAAGCAATAAGGACAGTACGGGCTTAAATCTAGAAATAAAAAGTGCTAGCAATATGATCCTGCGATGCTTCAGAGCCAAAATCAAGACTAGCATGTTTTAGTTATCAGACAAGCAACATGTTAATAGAACGTTACACATATCAAACACCATAAATCACATTAACCAAAGTGTATGCACACCCATACCAGTTCTAGCTCACTCACACCTGGGGACACACACACAAACACACCTCTATGTTCACACGGAGAACGAGTCAAGGTCATTGCTGACGTGTCACTGCCAGTTCCGCTTTGCTAGTGTGAGGTGTTTTGTCAGTGTTGGTGTTGAAATTGCTGACGACCTATTCAAACTATTTTCACACAATTTGTGGGAAATGTAACAAACAACAGGCAACGTCATTGGAATGAATTCACTACCAGAGCTTTCTGTGATATTTCTACACCTGGCCTAGCTATAACTGCTTTGTAACAAACGGAATCCCATCCGAAATGTGTAGAAATTCAAACAGACAAGGTTGATGTGGTTGAATAACATACAAATGAAAGGGTGTGAATGATAGTCCCACCCCTAACCTAACTAAACTTAGTTTAATACTACTTTATTTATTTATTTATTTTATTTTTTTTTTTTTTACTTAATGGTAATAGATCTGATTCCTGAGTGTTGCATGTTAATATGACACAACTGCTAAAATTAAATTAATTAATAAATGCATTGAATATGATAATAGTGCAGTATCATGGATACACATATTGGAGGTCTAGTGAGGAGACAGTGTGACTACTACTGATGCCATAAGTCCTGTAAATGAGGATATAATTGGAAAACAATAGCTGGGCTAAAAGAGAACCATGTCAGACACCATATCAAGTGGACCTTTAAGGCGCTGGATGATTTTCATTAACTCTAACAATCTGGTATCATTCTGTTAGTTCAGGTAATATCTATACCAGGTCTGTCTGACCATCTTTCCAAGCCTGACCATTAAAATACCAGTACTGAGAGTGGGAAATGCTGCCCTGAGGTCCACAAGTATCAAAACAAAAGCGTATCTACAATCAACAGCCGACAGCAGGTCATTTACTACTTTAACCAGCATCGGTTCTATACTATGATGCTTAGGTTTTGGACCTACAGTAGCTGAAGAACACCGAGCATTAAATGCACTGATTTACATAGACAATGAATATTTGCGAATTCACACCGTACAAAAGCAAGACATAAGCATTAAACATCGGTTGATACATTCACATGTCTTATATGTGAGAGGTGAGATGTGAGAGCAAGTCATATTCACATGTATGCAGAAACATTAATGTGTGCATAATGAAGTGTGCAGAGGAATGTGTGAAATGATATTTATGTCATGAGTAATTAATTCTATTAGATTGTGTCCTGTATTTGCGGTATTTGATAAGTCTTGCAAGGTAGATTGTGTGAATTATTTTCTATGTTTGCAATCGTGACACCATGTTGACACGTTCTGCAAAACCGAATTAAGGTTTTTCATCAGTATGCAACAGATTATTCCCTGCATAGTGAACGCTGTATTTACAGCTGTCTATTGTTTTTACCTCTCGGCTTTAGGGTTAACTGCACTTCAGGAAAAAAAAAAAGTCAGTCAAACTGAAGGTTTCTTCCCTTGACAAGCAGGAATAGTTTATTCAAATTGGAACTGGAGGGTGAAGGATGGCGTGGGGGAGGGGGTGGGGTGGGGTGTGCGATGAGAGGTGAGAGCTTGAATGCACAATATACATTTATAAAAGCAGAGATCCACCTGCCTTGCTTGCATTGTGCCCAGACAGTGCACTCACTCGGCCCGATGACCTTTAACAAGCCATTTCCTTTCTCCCTTCCTCTCTCAATATTTCTGACACCACATCTATGCTTCTTTTTTTTTTTTATCTCATTCTGTCATTCTCTCAATTCAGTAAGATTCACTGGCATGACCATACACAGTTGTGAAAAGAAAAGACCTGTTAGTAACAAAAAAATTGATATAGCAAAGAACATCTGTATAAAAGAGATACTCTCTCTCTCTCTCTCTTTCTCTCTCTCTCTCTCTCTCTCTCTCTCTCTCGCTCTCTCTCGCACTGTCTCTGCTATTGCTTAGCAAACTAGGTCACTCTAAACTGGGGGTTTGTGGATGTCTATATGCATTTCTGACACACTGGGCTGTCTTATGTCTCCTGTCCCTGTGGTAACAGTCTCTAATTATCCTCTTAGGTATTTCTGCCATTGCACTCCCAGTGGCCAATCTCCATATGGTCACTACATCATAAACCTGCAGGTGTGCTTCTACATGAGTCTCATGGAAAACCCCTAGTAAATTATCACTGTAATTGTAATATTTTATATTTGAGTAGAAACAGTAAGTCATGTTCTGTTCAATAAAAGGCGAAAAGACAAGAATAGTGGCTCTGGGTAATGAAAGTGATGTAAAAAACAAACAAATAAATACATAAATAAAACAAAATGTGATACATACATGCTGCAATATTGCTTTGACTTTGTAAATTATTTATGTATTTAGTGAAAAACTTTTCTTTATTTTTTTATTTATTTTTTTTTTTTAATGATGTACCACTATCTTTTGATTCTTTTTTCTTTTTCACCCCCGTTCCTGAATCTTTATATCATTCAACCTTTTTTTTTTTTTTTAATTAACAGCCTCAACTTATTTTGTCAAAAATAATGACAGTAAAGGAAACAAGAGATAACATATTAAAAATGTGAAGTTGTGATGACGCAGCCATTAAATACAATATAACCTCACTCTGTCTTTCTCCTCAGTGTTATACTCATGAGTCTTACCCTAGGAGGTGTTCCCTCATCACGCACTCGCAACACTCGAGCTGGTAACAGGAGTGGTTCCGAGCAATCGCTAAGAGCTAATGCTGTACATTGGCTCAGGTCTATAGTGCGCAGGTGGCTGAATTTCACACAGTGATGAAAATGATAATAAACAATTCAAAAGGTCAGGCCTCTAAAATACCTGCTCTATTGCAGCCCTTTTCTCTAGTGCTGTGATACATGAGCCATGAGGTTGTGGGGTTTAATTTAGCTTGTTATCGCTAATTCGGGTTCATTCTGTAGATTCGCACAGTTCACCTAACATGCAGACGTGGCCAGATCTGATGCAATAACCTCAATGCGGAGCCAAGGTTGTGTCTTGCATTACACCAGCAAGTTTCTGCAGATAAAATGTATTTCATCAAAATCTGGTGGATACAAAATCAACCCACTTATGAGCTTTTCCACTCTTGACTTAGCAAAAATGCAAGAATGCAAGCACCGATGGCTTTTATCTGATCTAGAACAGGTATTGAGTTTTACAGGAGAGAAACAGTGAGACAAAAAAATAAATAAATAAATACAATCTGGTGAACCTATTGCCTATTACCTAGTGCTTAAATTTGGACTTGTGCAATCGATAGACACTTGGAAAGGAATTCTTCTATGTGAGTGCAGACCCGAGTATTCGGACCAAGCCTGAAAACGCCCTTAGCTTGCAATGTTTTATACATCTTTAGACAGACTAACTATTTTTACATCTGTGTTTATTAAACTCTCACCTTAACCAAGATGATCTCTGCAGGCAGACAGCCAAAGCAAGGTTAGAAGGTAAATAAATATATTGATAGATATGTTTATAGAATTCTCATGTATGGCTGAAGGTTGACAGACAGAATAATAGAGGGGGAAAGAAGGTCACACAAAGGACACAGAGAGGTTAAAACATTGTGGACAAATTGTGAGTTTTTTTTCTCCTTTGATTGTGGTAAACACTACGCCCGTGTTTGTGTCTCGAGCTATAACATCTACTGACTGTGGCGTCTAAGAGCCTCACAGAGTTTGGATAAACGCAGTGTTGTTGTGGCTTTGAGCGCATTGTTCTTCACTGGCGCTCCTGAAGCCTTGTGAAGAAGCGGCCTTTTAAATAATACCATTACGAGACCTAAAGCTCGCTAGACAATAGCCTGGAAGCTGAAAACAAAGACACGAAATTGTCCGAATTACACAGAGTTTTGGTAATGGAAGTGCGAGAAGCCAGATCTTAAAAGAAGTCAAATGAAGGTTGTTGGGTTATTTTGCCGCTGACCTTGTGTCAAAATGTAAAATTGTAGCAGCTCTTTTGCATCTGACGTCATGTACTGGAGTCAAGACTGGAGTTTGATCATTGCAAACTCATAATAATTCAAAATCTAGGAATAGTTAAGTGCATAGTAAGGGTTTGGAGGACGTAGTTTTTTCATACACCTTCATTTGTGGTAAATTCCAACCCAATGTTCTTGTTAGAATTCCTACACATTTTGCAAGAGATGATGTTGCTACGGCGATTCCGATAACGAAACGGTCTTTCAAAAAAGAATGAAAGATAAATCATGGAATAACGTGATTAATGGACTCATGCCGCTAGTTAGATTGGTCATTAAATTAATATTTGGCAAAAATAACTAATAATAATGGAAGCTATATATATATATATATATATATATATATATATATATATATATATATATATATATATATATATGGAAATATGACTATATAATAAAATATATAAATATATAACCGTACCTTCTTTTATTTCTCATCGAGATGTTGTTGAACTTGATGGTGCCTCAGACTCATGATAAAAAGAGACACAGAGAGAGATTGAGAGAGAAAAGAAAGAGAGTACATATACATGCCTGAGTTCTCTTGTACCTTTCACATCAAATCTACGTTCTTCACACACCTCTTGCCCCTAATTAAGAAATCTGAAACATGTTTAGGATGAAAAGATCAGACCGATGACCTTTTCAAGGGTACTTTAGGCTTGTCTGTCAGAGAGAGAGAGAGAGAGAGAGAGAGAGATTTGCATGTTCCAGTGCTATCTTGGATCTTAGCATCATCATCACACCACAGCACCAGATTTCTTCATAAGTGGTTCCATTAAAAGAACATCACTACTTTTTTTCCTCCCACTTATTAATTCCTGCAAGGGTAAAGTCATTGTTTAGTCATCACTTTTATGATGGTTTAAATCAATATTCTAATTATTCATGTAGCAAAAATACAAAAATACAACCCACAAAAAAACACTATTTTTGGTAACCAAACAAGTTTACTTATAAAACTAAACTGAATTAATGGGACTCGGTTTGTGCTGATTCAAACAAACCTTTTTCATTGTCAGGTCTGCTGTTTTTTGGAATTGTGAATTTTGTTGTTTGTCAAAATAAAAAAAAATAAAAAAATCTAATTTATGCCTGCAGCTGAAATCTCAGAGGCCATTAAACAAATATCA
Organism: Noturus placidus; assembly: GCA_022414735.1. Taxonomy (NCBI): domain Eukaryota; kingdom Metazoa; phylum Chordata; class Actinopteri; order Siluriformes; family Ictaluridae; genus Noturus; species Noturus placidus. The sequence continues at coordinate 131,588 of JAFFST010049863.1, forward strand.
TTAAGTTATATCGGCTACTATTGTATATTCCATACTGGTTTACAGAAATACATGAACAATATTGAATTACATTTAGTCCATATATATCAAGTATATTTCTCTCACACACTCACTTTCTGTAACTGCTTTATCCTGATCAGTGGATCCGAAGCCTGTCCTGGGAACAGTGGGAATGAGTTGTTGATTAATTTGTTGATTAATTTGCTGTAAAAGCAGCAGCTAGTGAGAAAATCACAGGTTTAAATGTTAATGCAATCATTCATAATATTTCTATAGCAACAAGAACAGTGTAGTAACTTGCATGGTGTACTCTTCAGATGACAGATTAAGAAAGTGGGTGGAAATTTCTGTGAGGAAATGTTTATTTAGCATTTTTGGAAGGAGTCTCCAGTGTCAGCGCATCGTAATGGTACATTCGCACATACAGCGACTCGCAGCGATATAGCGACCGGTGACCTTTCAGTTTCACAGAGAGCTGATGACTTCTGGCGACATGAGTGACAGCGATTGTTGGCGGATAGACGTGGGTGTGCCTGTCAAAAGTTTAAGTTTATGCAAATTTGGAGTGACTTGGTGCGGTGACTAACAATAGGTGTGAAGATAGGTGAGTGATCCGTGATCTGCCATGCTGCTCGTGAGTACGAATTGTTTCATGGACCTAGACAGCCTGGCGCTTTCGCCGCAGATAGCTGGCCGCAATGACAAAGAGCACACACCGTGTCTCCTTCATCTCATAGGATATGATGCATATATATATATCCATCCATCTTCAACTGCTTACTCCTTTTATCAGGGTCATGGGGAACCTGGAGCCTATCCCAGGAGGCACCGGGCACAAGGCGGGGTACACCCTGGACAGAGTGCCAGTCCATCGCAGGGCACAATCACATACACACTCACACACCCATTCATACACTACGGACACTTTAGACACGCCAATCAGCCTACCATGCATGTCTTTGGACTGGGGGAGGAAACCGGAGTACCCGGAGGAAACCCCCGACACACGGGGAGAACATGCAAACTCCGCACATATATATATATATATATATACTGCTGAATTTTATATACAAATGCTGTCCCTACAGAACGGTTTATTTTAGCGGCAAAAGTAAAAAAAATGTGAAATGCTAGTTGCGCCGCCCACTGACAAATGTTACTATGGCAACCAGTAGTAGGACCCCCTACTGGCAACTTCATAGTACAGCGACTGGGAATTTGCAGTGATAAAATCGCTGTATGTCTGAACGTACCCTAACAATTCGGGGTAAAGCTGTAACTCTAAATATTCTGAATCTGGAAAGTATTCAGGACAGAAGCCGTTGTGGTTTCTCTGTAATTTAGCTACAATTTATGTCGTATTAACTTCATGAGAGACAAAAAGTGCAGGTGGTGTTGATAGAATACAAGCGATAACAGGAATTAACTTGTTTCATGGACGTTCAGCAACATTAAATGTAACTATAAAGGATAAAATGTATGATGTGTCTGGAAAATATCTGTGGTATAAAAAGAGCTATGAAACACATCAGGACATGTTGTACTGAAAATACTTAATAATCAACTTCAGGTTTTATTCTGTGTTCTGGGTTGCATCGCAATAATCGTTGATTATTTTCGTATAACCAGAAGTGCGTAATAACTCGTATGTACATGTAGTAGGTTAAAGAATAAGAGTCGATTTAACTGGCCATACTTATACTCTTACATACATACACACACACACACACACACACACACACACACACACACACACACACACACACACACACACAGAGGCACCACACAAACATACTAATACACACAAGTTCGAGTCCGGCCAGGACCGTGTGTGTGGACCATGTTCTCCCCATGGGTTTCCTCCGGGTTCCTCCGAGCCATGGGTTTCCTACGGGTACTCTGGTTTCCTCCCCCAGTCCAAAGACATGCATGGTAGGCTGATTGGTGTGTATGAATGGGGGTGTGTGTATTGTACCCTGAGATGGACTGGCACCCTGTTCCCGATGTTTCCTGGGATAGGCTCCAGGTGACCCTAAAAAAGGAGCAAGTGGTAACATGTTATTAATTTATTCAGAATTTTAAAAAATAAATAAAAATGGAGGAGAAAAATGTATTAAATCTGACATCCAGCCTATCATTGCTGTACGATGAAGAACAACCTTTTTTTTTTTTCTTTCGCTCAGGATGGTGATGAAAACAGTACAGAATTCATAAATTCAGAAACAAAGACAGCTCCTTTATATTAATATTTACAAAAGATAAGTAAGCATCGTAAAGGATTATGGGTCTAACTTTCTGTCACACGCACAAACGCTCAGACTATAGGATATAATAATCATAAAATATACACAAGGCTTGATATCTGCCGTTAGTCTCACCAGGAATCACTGAACTGCTGTTACTGAGAAAAGCGAGAAATATTGCCCTCTTTTAAACCTCGCTGTTTACTATTCATTAGGTCGTTATTAGAATATATGCATCATACTTCCTGAGAGATTTATCTGCTTGTAAAATGCAGATAAGTAGAGAGAGTGAGCGAGAGAGAGAGAGACAGAGAGACAGAGAGAGAGAGCGGGGGGGGGGGGGGGG
>JAFFST010049866.1:2157-16683 GCA_022414735.1 Noturus placidus
TATAACATACAACGCACCGTATCATTTACCCCAAGCGCAAGACCATGGGCACAGTCGAAAACTGTTTGCTTCTCAATCAGCGACACCTGTGTCTGAGTTACCTCTAAATTAAAAGACTTACACGGGCTGACCCGAGATCAGCTGTGCCACAAAGCACATACAGCCCCCTAGTGGCACAGTACAAAATTGACAAATACAAAGTGAATATGGCTCATACAGTTACTCTGGATGGTCTTCCTGTTTCATCATGTGCAGCAGCAGTAAAAGACCTTTGAGTGATTATTGACTCCAGTCGATCATTCAATGCTCATGTGGATAATATTACTAGCATAGCCTTCTTTCATCTCATAAATATTTCTAAGATAAGACATATACTGTTACTACATAATGTAGAATTATAAGTTCATGCTTTCGTTACCTCTAGACTAGATTATTGTAATGCCGTACTGTCTGGATGTTCCAGTAGAAACATAAAGAAACTCCAGTTAGTCCAGAATGCAGCTGCTAGGGTTCTAACTAGAACCAAAAATAATGACCACATCACCCCAATCTTATCCACACTGCATTGGCTGCCAGTGAAATCTCGCATTGATTTTAAAATATTATTATTAACATATAAAGCACTAAAAGGTCTTGTGCCACAGTATTTAAGCGATCTTTTGATTTTCTATGATCCACCACGCCCACTTAGATCCACAGATGCAGGTTATTTGACTGTACCGCGAATAGCGAAGGCTACAGCAGGGGTAAGAGCTTTCACTCATAGAGTTATGGAACAGTCTTCCATTTAGTGTTCGGGACTCAGACACAGTCTCAGTGTTTACGTCTAGGCTTAAAACGTATTTATTCACTCTAGCCTACCCTGACAAGACCTTCCATTATGATAAATCCCAGTCTTAACAATCTTTTCTCTCCCTCTCTCCTTCTGCCGAGCTACACATGAGTTTATGGAGATGCTGGAGATCCTGGTCCTTTCTGCTCTCCGGACCTGCATGATCGGTCTCGGAGGTCCTACTACTGGATGGAGCTCTCATCTACTCCAAATCCAGGATACTGGGACAAAGGCTTCTTCTAAGCCAAACAGATTACATATAAATCTATAATTATCTCTTTAAGAATATCTGTTATTACCCAGATGAGGATGGGTTCCCTTCTGAGTCTGGTTCCTTTCAAGGTTTCTTCCTCTTAACACCTTAGGGAGTTTTTTCTTGCCATTGTCCCCACTCAGTGGCTTGTTCAGTGTGGATAATTTCTCTCCTGTATACTGTGTTTATATTCTTGTAAAGCTGCTTTGAGACAATGTCTGTTGTAAAAAGCGCTATACAAATAAAATTGAATTGAATTGAATTGACTAGGGAAATGTAAATACATGTCTAAATCTCAACCTCATTTACTCTTTTTAGTAATTCCTTTGATTAGAGAAGTACATTATACTAAGATTAAAAAAGTGACTAGAGATTAAATCAAGTATTACAAGAAATGCAGGGAATTAGCAATCATCTCTGGAAAGAGCAATTGTATTTACTTGACCTTTACTTAACCCGAACAGCTTCTCTGGGATTACTGCAATAATTTTTTAATTATTTGATAGACCTCTATTCTATGCAGCAATATTTCATGATCTATTGTGACAAAACCATTTGATAAATTGATAAAAAGGGAAGTGCACCTTTATCTAGATATTACACAATATTGTTTAAGACTTTCAAAATGGCTGCTGTGGTGCTGTTTTTTTTTTTTTTTTTTTTTTATGAAACTGATTATTAGAAAATACTTTTTTTGCAATCTGATAACATGTTAATGTTTCACTGTTAAAGCTTTCTAAAATTTTTGAAAGAACATATAGCTTTGGAAATTCATCTAATATAGTGGGATTTCCCTCTTTTAATAAAGAAACAACAAAATCTGGTTTCAAAATATCTGGTTTAATACCAGTGTCTAATTAAAGATTAAAAAGATAAGTTAAAGGAGACTAAATAATATCAACTGTTAATTTAAAAAACGCAGATTCCACACAGAGACTGGTGATATGTTTATATCGAGCAATTTGAGGGCTCTGTAAACAGCAGAACACTTATTATGTTCAAAACTGAACTTCTCATTTTTAAATGCCTTTCTGCACCATTAAAATCACAAAATCAAATTATAATTATTCATATATTTTTCATATACTTTTAATTTACTAGGCTTTGATCTGATGCATAAATTGAACATTTAATGATGGGTTTTGCAGTTGTGTGTTCCCAATTGTCAGTTTCCAAATCAGCACATGCCGGCATCCCTCATCCTGAACTCGCTAACATACTTAGCACATCATGGGCTACATAAGGTCGAATCAGGACAAGTAACATGTACAGCGTTATCAAGCTAAAGTGAAGTATAGTCATCCTGTGTTCTGTAAACAATACCATCTGTCCTCAGAAAAGGAGGGAGGGACATGCCCAATTATTCTAGTATTATTACAGCAAGCTGTGATTGTGTGATTGTGCCAACTGTTCTGCTATTCACCATACCCAGTGTTTAAAGCTGGAAGAGAATGGCATTTTACACAAAGTTTGCAAAATCAATGAACTAGTAACTCGGTAACCCAGTAACTCCATTACTGCCTGAGGTCCCTACTGTAACCTTCCATTCCACATGATGATTATTATTTTTATGTTTTTAACCTGTGTTCAGCTCTTTTCCAGTGTGCCTGCATGTGAGAGCTCAAGGATGTTACTTGCCTTAGCATTCCAAAGTCAGAGACTCCCTTTCATGCTCCCAAGGCTGATAGGACATTATTGGGGTCATCCTCCCCATACCACACAACAAATGTTAAGCTTCATGGCCATTATAAACTATGGTCTTCAGTGAATCACTGATTGCTCTCTTAATGACATAATCCTCAGAGTCAGATGTTCTAAGGAAAAACCTGAGATTGAATGGACTTATGCTCTGCACCTGTACTCAAAAATGATGAATCAAAAACAGAACCCTTAATGCGTGGACCTTAATCTGCCATCGGCTGCTGGGACAACTGTTGTTTGCTGTTTTGGACAACTATTCAAGGATTTGAGGGTACTGTACAATGATCTAACAAATTGCCTATCTGGGACATTTTGTATATGACTACCACTGCTTTCTATTAAAGCTGTCTTTAGTTGGATAAATTTATTCGATGTGATATTGATCTGTTCTCATTTGTTATTGGCTTCTCTAACATTATTTTCTGGTGTCATGGAAATTAGACAACACTTGCAGATTCGTCCTCTGAAGGTAAAAAGGTTATTACAGGATAGAATAAAGCAGGTATGGTTAATACAGGATAGAATAAAGCAGGATGAGAGTGCTCTGAAGCGCTTGCACTAAACCACTACTATATATGTGAAATTCAGAGCACGACAAAATTTTGTGTACAGATAAGAAGCAGTTTGAGGCAGTTCAAAACAAGCTTGTTTTAGGATCTTGGAAGATGTTTAGATGAACCTTGAACAGAAGAACATGTTTCTGTCTCTTTAAGCAGATAAATATTCTGTACTGATCTCAGTGACATGACAGCCTTCTTAAGCATTATTCTCACATGAGAATGAATCAGAACAAGAACTAACTTATAATAAGTAAAATGAGTAATTTCCTTCATACTGGTTAAAGATGGTCCTGCTCTTCAGTAATACCTTCATATTCAGCATCACTCACATCAAAAAGAAAAAAGAAGTCACAGAAAATGTGCGAGCTTTAGCACTGAAAGTATGGATGAACCCGGAAATAAATAGATGGTGAAATATGGATAATATAATTTCACATGAAGCACTTGATTAATCCTCACTAATAATCAGGATATCCTCCACTTTTAAATATTAGTGTGCATATGATGAAAAGACGTTACTGTTTGAAACATTCACACTTTCAATTCAATTTTATTTATATAGGACATAAAATCTATATTCTGAATTTATGTATTTTTGTATAGCTGATTTTTTGTCACAATTTAGAGGCGGAAACGGATACAAGTGCAGATAAAGGTTTAATAATAATAAAAACTAACACAAAAGAAGCTATAAACACATGGCAAAAATACTAACGTGAGGAATAAAAATGACACAAAGCACAGAAACAATGGCAAAGTGAGACAATTAAAATAAGACAAATGTGCAGTGAAAACTTTGGCTATATTTAGATACATAGTGCTCGTTAACTATAATGATTCAGATGCAGGTGGTCATGTGACCATGGTGTAGTGCAGTGGCTGCTAGGAGCTGTAGTCCAGAGTAACCTTATCCATGACACTTTGGGACAATGTCCATTGTTCAAAGTGCTATACAAATAAAACTGAATTGAATTGAATTGAATATGGACCTAAGCAACTTTATAGAAATATATAAATTCCAGATCTAAATTGTAAATTTATAAATGCATCCCTAATGAGCAACCCGGAGTCAACGTTTGCAAGCAAAAACTCCATAAGATGACATAAGCAAGAAACCTTGAGAGAAACTGGACTCAAAAAAGGAACTCATTCTCTTCTGGGTGACACCGGATAGAGTGTTTAAAATTAATTTCTCTTCTATAACTGTATACTATATAGTCAAAAAGTGCACTTGTGTAAACAGGAAGTTATGAGCAATATGAGCATTAGAGTAATTTATGAATTCATTATAGTTTCAAGTTTAAAGTCTATTGTATCAAAGTGAAGTTATTAACTGTTCAATGATGGAGATTTGATTGCAGAACTGATCTTAGCAGTTCATTTTCAGTTGATTTTCAGGTGACAAAATCTCCAAACAGAAGTATGGTATGATGATGGATCTGGCAGGTCCCTACACTTCTACGTAGTCACTTAGGAGCTGTGTGCGTGTCTGTGTGTGAGAACGTTTCTGGCACTGATGATGATCGCAGCAAACACAACAAAGATTAAAAACGCTTAAAATGTTATAAATTATGTTAAAAAAAATTATGTAAATAATTTATATTTTCTTTAATAAAGAATCTCATTACTGCTGCATGTTTGGTTGTCATGAAAATGAGAAATGGCAGGATTAGTAGATTTAAATAATTTGAAATTACATTTTCTCTAAACAAAATATTATACATTTTATGTACTTGACCTTGCGTATTAATAAAAGTTTGAGTCTTGGACAATGAACTCTGTTTATTCCTTAAGGAAATTTATTGTCTTAAGGAAAGAAAGACATAATTAGGTTTTACCAATTAAATTTATTCATACAAAGAAAAAAATAGCAACATTAAATCAAACTGTCTTTTTCCAAAGTAAAAACATTGTAAACGTTGGTTAAAAATGCAGGCACCTGTGGACAACAGCATTCCTTGGGGAGTGTAAGAACTTGTTGACTCTCTTTGGTGTGCTTTTGGTCAACGTTGGTTATGTTGGGGAATCTCTGGGAAACAATCTTCAAGATAAAGTGCCTTAGGTTCATGGGCAATGCAGATTTGCCTCTCTGACTATCACAGTTTGTGGTCAGTGCCTATTCCTTATACCACTGCTCTTGTAAAATGGCACAGAATAGCAAGCAATCATATCAATCCGGCCACACCCGAATAAATCATTAGGACCTCTAGCTGCTCTAGTATGGGACAAGAAAACTGGAGTCCAGGATGGCAACTTCCAACTTCTGTGTTGATGACAGAAGATGGTGTTTGCCCGGGTGATCCCATGCCGAAGTGTCCTTGGGCAAGACACTGAACCCTAAGTTGCCCCCAATGGCAAGCTAGCACCTTGCATGGCAGCTCTGCTACCATTGGTGTGTGAATGTGCTCTCATTAGTAAGTCGCTTGTAAATGTAAAATGATATTTCTGTAAAGCTGCTTTGAGACAATGTACCATTGTAAAAAGCGCTATACAAATTGATAAATTATTATTAAATTATTGTCTGAATCTCTTCTCAGGCCAGCAGTAACCTCAGTTTGACAGCGTGATGTTGGGAGCCGGGAACAGTTTAGTTACTTTGTAACTCTCTTATACCTCACAACAACTGTGTGGGACTGGACGAGCCTGATGTGTGTCATTTTTAAATATGCAAGAGCTGCTTTTGCTTCTGCATATGCCTTACTGCAAACACAGAGCGTCCTCCTCAGGGCCTCAATCTCGGCATTCCACCTCATTAGCTCAGGTGTCAAGTCCTCCACCACATTTTTTTTTTTGGCGCACTTATATAGTGCTTTTATCCAAAGCGCTTTACACTGTGTCTCATTCACCCATTCACACACACACTCACACTCACACACACCAATGGTAGCAGAGCTGCCATGCAAGGTGCTAGCTTGCCATCGGGGGCAACTTAGGGTTCAGTGTCTTGCCCAAGGACATTTCTGCATGTGGAGTCATCCGGGCCGGGCCAACCCTACAATTAGTGGATTAGAGGACAACCCGCTCTAACGACTGAGCCCCAGCCGCCACATTTTCACTCTCTTGGCGTACAGTGTTTGAAACTTGTTCAAGCACAATACCTGCCTATATTAGACGAAAGCACATTGTATTAATACACTATATGCATATTAATATACATTGTATTATACATTAATAACAGGCAACTTACCATTTTTTTCTTGAACTATGTGCTTCATTTGCTGTCGGTTTTGGGAGGGGGTCTGTTTTCCATCAAATGTGTCTGTCATCATAAAACAATGCAATGTTCATTTTCTCAAATTAGTTACTGTAGGTCTAGGTGTTTGTGAAAGGAAGGGTTAAAGTGAAATCAGAGGAAATCTTTGGATGTGCAGGAGAATAATTGTAATGGTTTATATTTTTATGAATGTACAGATTGCATTACTTTTTATGGAAGTTTCTATAATTAAACTTGATAACTTACATGTCAGCGTTTTATTGAGAAATCAGAAACCCCTCTCCATGTCAACTTTTTTCTTCAAGATACCATTCATAGTACCTTATTTTAGTTGTTGAAATATTTCTTATGAATAATCTATATAAACATTATAAATGAAAACTTGTGTTTAGCATGTTAGAGCAACAATCTTAAATTTTAAGACGTTCCAAACCGAAATGGACCATTTGACCTTATGGCCGACTTTACCTGACATAAGAATACCGACAGGTGTGAATTATGGTCGAATGCGTTCAATGATAAATTTTCACATCACATTAGAAAAAAATATTTAGAGACTTCCGTTGAGGCGATTCAGGAGAACATAATTGATTGATTGATTGTCTCCCATTTTTTTCTTTGTACATATACACCGTTTACAGTGAATGTCCCTTTATAAAGATGTTTTAAACCGATTAAACAACTAGGGAAAATGGTACAAACTAATCTGTGCACAATGAGTTTCTAAACAGAAAAGTGCTGTGTTGCAGTCGAAAAAGACTAGCGTAGCTACCAAACTAGCGACCATGGTGGCTGCTTCGCCTCAAGTTGGAAATCAAGATACAGAGGGAAAATTGGACGACTGTCTAACCACTTATTTCTGAACTACCTAAACAATGGGAAATTCTCATGGAGGACAAGGCTGCCCTGATACTAAACTCTATAAAACCACTTCAAACCTCAGTGGATGCTTTGTGTGACATGGCATCAACAGAAACCATTGCAGGTGAAAACTTTGAGTGTCTTCTGGTGGCGGAATCTACAATATGCTCCCTTAAGACTCAAAACAGTGTGTTATTGGTTCGTCTAGACGACCTGAAGAATAGACCGCGTCGGATCTTCCTATCCTGAATCTACCTGAGGGGAGCGAGGATGGCAAATACCCCACCGTATTTGTATCAGAACTGCTGGTGGTGGCAATAGCTGAGATATTCACTAGCCCACCACTACTGTACAGAGTGCACCGTTCTCTCTGACCAAAGCATATAGTGACCTAAGCATATATACAGTGGGGGAAAAAAGTATTTGATCCCCTGCTGGTTTTGTACGTTTGCCCACTATCAAAGAAATGATCAGTCTATAATTTTAATGGTAGGATTATTGGAACAGTGAGAGACAAAATAACAATAAAAAAAATCCAGAAAAATGCATGTCAAAAATGTTATAAATTGGTTTGCATTTTAATGAGGGAAATATGTATTTGACCCCTCTGCAAAACATGATTTAGTACTTGATAATGACTTAGTAATTACTTGATATTTTCAATGCCCTTGCTGAGGGATGGAGGTTCTCACCCAAGATTTGACAGTACATGGCCCCGTCCATCGACCCTTTGATGCGGTGAAGTTGTCCTGTCCCCTTAGCAGAAAAACACCCCCAAAGCATAATGTTTCCACCTCCATGTTTGATGGTGGGGATGGTGTACTTGGGGTCATAGGCAGCATTCCTCCTCCTCCAAACACGACGAGTTGAGTTGATGCGAAAGAGCTCCATTTTGGTCTCATCTGACCAGAACACTTTCCCCCAGTTGTCCTCTGAATCATTCAGATGTTCATTCGTAATTTCAGACGGGCATGTATATGTGCTATCTTGAGCAGGGGCGCTGCAGGATTTCAGTCCTTCATGGCGTAGTGTGTTACCAATTGTTTTCTTGGTGACTATGGTCCCAGCTGCCTTGAGATCATTGGTAAGATTCTCCCGTGTAGTTCTGGGCTGATTCTTCACTGTTCTCATGATCATTGCAACTCCACGAGGTGAGATGTTGCATGGAGCCCCAGGTCGAGGGAGATTGACAGTTCTTTTGTGTTTCTTCCATTTGCAAATAATCGCACCAACTGTTGTCACCTTCTCACCAAGCTGCTTGGCAATGGTTTTGTAGCAATTCCAGACTTGTGTAGGTCTACAATCTTGTCCCTGACATCCATGGAGAGCTTTTTGGTCTTGACCATGGTGGAATCTGATTGATTGATTGCTTCTGTGGACAGGTGTCTTTTATACACGTAACAAACTGAGATTAGGAGCACTCCCTTTAAGAGCGTGCTCCTAATCTTAGCTCATTACCTGTATAAAAGACACCTGGGTGCCAGAAATCTTTCTTATTGAGAGGGGGTCAAATACTTATTTCCCTCATTAAAATACAAATCAATTTATTAAAAAAAATTACATGCATTTTTCTGATTTTTTTTTGTTGTTATTCCGTCTCTCACTGTTCCAATAAACATACCATTAAAATTATAGACTGATCACTTCTTTGTCAGTGGACAAACATACAAAATCAGCAGGGGATCAAATACTTTTGTTCCCCCACTGTAACTTATGTGAGCTTTGTAAATTTTAAATGTTATAAGCATATATCTTCCCTTGCCAAGAAATGCACCGGTTTAACCTGTGCAGGAGGCTGTTCTGCTGTACCCCACACGCCTCAAAGTCATGTTTAAGTGGGAGAACCTGATCTTTGCGACCCCAGATGAAGCAAATAACTTTTATGAGAAACAGGTGCTTTGCTCAGAAGGAAAAATGGGACAGCATTAGTATTAAATTGACGGGACCTGTCCATTCAAGAGACTTCTACAAAGGAGACACATCATGGGAGTAACCACACACTTTTTTTTTTGAGGGGGGGGTCATGACCCCTCAATGTTGAGGAAATACCAATCTGTCCCCCCAATATAAAGGAGAAAATATTTTCTATATGTTCCGCTTTAATTTTCCCTGCCAGCGGATCTGTCTTCTCTTCATCTATTCTATTTTTTTTATTTATATATTTACTTGTCTATTCTTTTTTAATATATTCTCGTTTCTTAAAGTAAATCGGTGTGCCCCCCCCCCCCCAATTCTACAGATGGTTTCGTCCATAATCAACGCAAGTTCAGTGATGTATTTTAGCAGCTTCCCCATGTTGTGGGGGTGTTACGCCATGGCCAGCAGATGGAGCTGCAGCACGAACTATGTCCAGTCACGTGACTCTTTGTTTGGATTTATGTTCGTTTAGGCTTTAGCCTTAATTATGTTTCTTATTTAAAGCCTTTGGTTATAGAGCACAGGGCGCGTTATTGATTGTTTGAAAGTCTGTTTGTTTGGTTAGAAGATGTTTGTATGTAAGCAGTCAGCATCCCGGTATTAGAGACTTAGCATTAAATGCTACAGTGGTCTAGTTAGCATGCTAAGTAGTTTTCGTTTATGTTGTGCATTTCGCTGATAAATAAAGACTCACTCTTGCACTTACTTCCAGCCCCTCTGATTCGTAACAGAATAACGCGCAAAAAATGGAAGTAGCAGGAACGCCAGGAGCCCAACGTTTTCGTTATGTTTGGGAATTCCCCATGACGGAGGAGTCCGGGGGGAAGGAGTCGCGGTGTCGGAGCAGCAATAGCGCAGGCGAGGAACCAGGTAGCACAGCTCAACTCACTGAAGCAAGCCGGGCTGAGCTACACTCCGATGTTCAGGGCGCTCCAGGAGCATGCCGACCGGGGATTAGCGGAGCTCATGCACCTGACTGCATATCAGGAGTAGCTGCTGCAGGCACAGCCACGCGCCCTGTTGTCTCACGCACCATGCACCCCGTCCATCCTGTTGGAGAGCCCCCGATGGCAGGTGGATCACGCCACGCTGCCCAGCCTGGAAGAGACGACTAGCATATAACTTTTTTTTTTGGGGGGGGGGGGCACTAGCGACAGGGGAGCACCAGCGACAGGGGAGCGCCAGCCAGAGATTAACAGGGCAACCTCTGGCCCCCTGGCGCCAATCAGCACGGCTGCAGCAGAGCTCCAGCATGAGGCCCACAAGGAGGTCTCAGACGTGGAGCTCCAGCCGGGGGAGCAGACAGCTCACGGCGGAGACCACGCAACTCCACTGCCTTCGTGGGCTGCTGGAGCCAGCCGGGGACGTTGCTCTGTGTTCCTGTCCAGCTGAGGAGGCTGTCCCACTGTCCTGCATTCCTGAGCAGGCGTCCTGAGTTCCTGAGCCGCCAAAGGCAGTGTCCTGCATTCCTGAGCCTGAGCTCGGTTCCTGTGGCAGCAAAGGGACATTCTGGCCAGGGGCCCAGGACCCCCCATTGAAGGGGGGTTCTGTTACGCCACGGCCAGCAGATGGCGCTGCAGCACGAACTATGTCCAGTCACGTGACTCTTTGTTTGGGTTTATGTTCGCTTCCTGATAACCACGGACGGAAGTAAATCTGATTTGCCCCAGGTGTTTAGGCTTTAGCCTTAATTATGTTTCTTATTTAAAGCCTTTGGTTATAGAGCACGGGGCTCGTTATTGATTGTTTGAAAGACTGTTTGTTTGGTTAGAAGATGTTTGTTTGTAAGCAGTCAGTATCCCGATATTAGAGACTTAGCTGTAAATGCTACAGTGGTCTAGTTAGCATGCTAAATAGTTTTCGTTTATGTTGTGTATTTTGCTGATAAATAAAGACTCACTCTTGCACTTACTTCCAACCCCGTAACAGGGCGCTTCTAACATTCAGAAACATCATGAATTCAACAGTAACTGTAATCCTAAAACTATGTTATAAATGTGCAAATTTTCATGTTGGAAGTCTGGCTGCACTGGGGGAGGGGGGGTTGTTAGCGCTTGGACCCCCCCAATGTCCAAGCGCTTGGACACCAGCCCCCCCAATGTCCATAGCATGGTTCTGCCCTTGAGACTAATAACTTTTTTGTCATTAACTAGGGGTGTGTTCATTACAAAAAATATTCTGGAGTTTTTGGAGTGGTTCCTTCCTCTATTAGCATGGACTGTCCGTGATGTGCAGGTATTCTGGATAGAATATATCTCGGAGGTTCTACTTTGTTAAAATTTTGTTTTGTTTTTTTTCTTTTTTCTTTCTCTCTCTCATCCATATCTGTCACCAGATGGTTAATGGGTTGAAGTACCAACAGTTCAAATGCTCTGGGATATACCTTTTTAATATTCATTACTTATTTTAGTTGAGTTTTCTAAGTTCATTCATTGAGGGAACTATGAATGCTAATATTCATGACCCACACCCGTTTGCCGATTGCCTGGTTGCTAACCGATCAACTCCTAACAAATAACAATTTCCCTCTAAGCCTTATTCAATGCTCGTATGACTGGTGTTCATGATTATAAAAATTTACTCCCCTTACCTTTTTCACTATTTGTCTGGTTTTTATGAGTCTCGTGAGGTATGGTAGGTCTCTAAACCCCTCTGCCTCTCAGCTCCTTGTTTCCTAGGAGCTCAACAATATTCACTAATTATCCACATAACCTTCCAAAAGAATGACCACACTTTTTTACACACTACTTTCCAGTTGAAAGAACAACACCTCATGTTATTTCTACTACCTAATATATTTTCTTATCTTCAAAATTTGCCCAATAACCCAATATTATATCTGTTATGTATTTATTTATTTATCTACTCACACCTTCATCTGTCATGCACACACATCACACTCATACACTCAGTAGGTCTGATTTCACAAAAAGGGTTGACTCGTATTGCTCTTACCTCTTCTCAGCAGATACCCAGCACTGGGCCCATGATATTTCCCTCAACAAGCAGCCCTGCCTTACTTTGGCAGCGGTATTCAAGGGAGTGAGGCCTCACGCTTCCTGTATCTAAGCAGCCCTGTTGCCCCCTTCCAAACCCTCGTCTCAACAGCGGTATTACAGGAATTTCTTATTCATTTATTACAACTGAACCTTTTCATACGTCATACACATATACCACAGAAGCACACATTAAAAACATTCACATAATCATCTGGTTCATCTTTACCAGAGGCCCAACCTTACTTCATTTTACTTCTCCCATCCACTGCTCTCCCAGAGGTTTCAGTTATTTTATCCAATTATTTATCTTTGAGGTACCTCTAGGCTCGTGCATAGGGGACCGGCTCCTCTCTCCCCTCCCCGGGGCCGCTCCCTCACAGACAACAGGTTCACTACAGCAGAGCTTTGAATAATACAGGTGTCTGCATACCGTTTTCCTATATGGCCATTATCTTCTGTCCACAGAATGGTGAAGTCCCACTGGACGGGATTAATCCACCAGCCGTGACCCCTTCTGGCTTGTTCACCAAAATGTCGTATCTAAAACGACTAGGTTGCTGAATTTCCTCTAGTTAGTCAATACAATAATCCTCAATTTACTGATCAAAAGATAGTAAATTGATAGATGAGAGAAGCAAAAATCCCGTTTATTGTTCAAAAAACAACATGAAATCCCCTGGTGAGACGTCCCAAAAGTTGTCTGAATTTACGGACAGATTCAATGCCCTTTTATACAGCCTTATCTGTAGGTTACACCTACTTATCTCATTATTTTGGAATCCCAAATGTTATATTCACACCTTTTTCTGATTCCCCTTAAATCCAACTATCCTCAAAATGAAATACGGTTAGAACGAGTTTTTCTTGTTCTGAAATCCTATTAAACCCTTATCTCTATGTTTTCATTCTGGGTTTTTTTAAACAACTTTCAAGGCCTTCACTGCCATTTCCACTTTTGGTAACTGAGCTGTCCACATCTCCTCGCTCGTTGTCCTGAACAATTCATTTGGATATTTTCATCACTTCTTCATTATGGGTAGTATATATTTTTATTATTGCTTAATGTTACACACATTTCTTCTCTAATACTAAGTTTATTTCTATGTTTTTGGTGCTTTTTAGAAATTCTGTGAGTATGTGTGTGTGTTTGTGTGTTTCTCTTGACCATATTTGTAAATGTGTGTGTGTGTGTTCCTTTTGAACATTTTTGAGTGTGTGTGTGTGTGTGTGTGTGTGTGTGTGTGTGAGTTTTTCAAAATATCGTATGAGTGTCTGTTTTTCATTCTTTTTGACCATGTCATATATGGATACCTGTTTCCTGCGCTCATACATGTATTTGTGAATAGGTTTTACGTGTTACCACTACATACTAAACACTGTGTTTTATCTAATTTCCCTCCTTTCTCTCTGATCTCTTATCCAGCCAATCAATGCCCTCCTGTAGCATGCCTTTCTCTGTTTCTCAGCTGCTCAATCTCACAGGCTTCGGAAGCCAGGGTGAATATATACGTCATCAGCTGGCTTATTTGGCCATCAATGTAACAGCTCTTCTGGAACGTCTCTGCTCCTCACCTGGCCTCCCGCCTATCATATTATTCCATTGGTGGCCTGCGTTCATACTTCCACTCAAACTGAAGTTCAATTTCTTCCCGTAACTTCTGTGGAGGGCCCGTTTATTATTTCCTCTGATGATGATAGTAGCTTTGCTACAAACACATCATATGACCTCTCACCTACTACTTTATTCACCTACAAGTCCTATTCCCTCCCCAGAATATGTGTAGGATAGTGATTCTCAATAAACTACATACTCTGTTACCCTCGTATTTTCCTGTGTCTTAAATTTAAAGCTGGATTCTAGCTTAGAAGGACAAAGGTTATGATTATGAATATTTATGACCCCAATGTGATATCTCCTGATTTCTTTAACAGAATTTGCAATATTAATAGAAATATAGGTAATCACAATATAATACATAGTGTTGATCTCAACCAAGTTAGAAATGTACAGATCGATAAGTCTGAGGAAGCCACAAACAGACCACACCCTTAATGTACACAGCCACTGATACTATGGTAGATGAATGTGGCCTAATAGTGCCTTGCGAAAGTATTCTGCCCCCTTGAACTGTTCGACCTTTTGCCACATTTCAGGCCTCAAACATAAAGATATAAAACTGTATTTTTTT
>JAFFST010049866.1:18593-30233 GCA_022414735.1 Noturus placidus
ATATCCAATAAATTTCATTCCACTTCATGATTGTGTCCCACCTGTTGTTGATTCTTCACAAAAAAATTACAGTTTTATATCTTTATATTTGAGGCCTGAAATGTGGCAAAAGGTCGAACAGTTCTAGGGGGCTGAATACTTTTGCAAGACACTGTATATGGCATACACTTCATCCTCTAGAGAAAGATTCCTCTCCCATCCTCACTGGTCATACTCTAGGATTGATTACACTCTAATTTCAAAACAACTGATGAGTCAGGTTCAGTCTGCTTCAATTGGGAATTGTTCTCTCAGATCATGCTCCAGTGGATATACAGGTGCAGGTGATATATTTAGAATATCACAATAACACAAGGAATACAAGAGCTGAAACCCATGTCTTGCATATGTCTGTGTGTGGTGGTTCTTGAAGCACTGACTCCATTCTTTGTGAATCTCCCCCACATTTTTGAATGGGTTTTGTTTCACAATCCTCTCCAGGGTGCAGTTATCCCAATTGCTTGTACACTTTTTTCTACCACATCTTTTTCTTTCCTTCGCCTCTCTATTAATGTGCTTGGACACAGAGCTCTGTGAACAGCCAAGCCTCTTTAGCAGTGACTTTTGTGTCTTGCCCTTGTGCAAAGTGTCAATGGTTGTCTTTGGACAGCTGTCAAGTCAGCAGTCTTCCCCATGTTTGTGTAGCCTACAGAACTAGACTGAGAGACCATTTGGAGGTGTTTTGAGTTAATTAGCTGATTAGAGTGTGGCACAAAGTGTCTTCAAAATTGAACATTTTCACAGTATTCTAATTTTCTGAGATACTGATTTTGCGTTTTTCATTAGTTGTCAGTTATAATCATCAAATTAAAAGGAATGAACACTTGAAATATATCAGTCTGTGTGTATTGAATTATACTAGTTATATACTACATTATACTAAAATGATACCACATTATACTAGCTTCACTTTTTGAATGGAATTACTGAAATAAATCAACTTTCTGATGATATTCTAATTTTATGACCTGCACCTGTAGTCCTTACCACTTCGAATTATATAAATTACACAAGATGGCGCTTTAACAATTCTGCATTGCAGAATGAGACCTCATGTTCCTTTATACGAGCGGCAATAGATGAATACTGGCTGTACAATTATGGCTCGGTCTCTGACCTTGGTATAACACTGGATGCTTTTAAGGCTTTCCTGAGGGGATGGCTTTTCCAACACTGCTCACCACATAAACATCTAAAAACTAGTTAAATTAAAAGAAAAGAAAAAAAACAACACATTAACCAACTAGACCCTGTAACTTTTAATAAAAATGAAACAATTTGATATTGGAATTAAATGACATAATACTGAAAAAGTTTAATTTGCACTGTTTTCTACAAAACAAAAAAGGTGAGAGAGCAATTAAATATTCAGCACAAAGAATGAAAGAGCTTTGTACTCAAAACTTAATTCCTTCTTTTTTTGATGATAAAAATAAACTGACTACAGAGGTGAGGGAAATCAATGATGTTTAAAAAAACAAAAAAAAGGCTTTGCTAATATTTATATACATCACAAGGGGAAGTAACTGTAGAACAGTATGACCAATTCTTCTCTTTCTTAAAGATGCCATGTATGTCCCCACAAGATAGAGACTCATTAGAAAATCACATCACATTAAAAGAGGTTAAGTGGGCCATCCAGGACCTCAAGCCAGGTCATGCTCCCTGCAGGATGACTTTCCCTCTGATTACTATAAAAAAGTTTTTTGAGATGCTAGCTCCTAAATTGCTTCTTTATGTCTATCAGAGTACTATGGTAAAGGGTAAACTTCCAGAGAGTATGAGAACCAACATAATCACTCTCATTCATAAGAAAGGGAAAGACCCTCAACAACACAAAAAATATTAGCTAAAATACTCGCAAAAAGATTAGATCATTTATTACCTTAAATTATATATCTGGACCAAGTTGGTTTAATTAGTTTAGTTTATTTATTTATTTGAAAAGGGACCATACACAACATAAATGTTTCCATTTCATTCATTGTATCAGATATAGCCAAAATCTTATTTTCATCCGCAGTCCCCTGGCATGTCATCACTAACATGAATAATAATATAAAGCAAACAGATCCTACATACAACAAAACATACCTACACACAAACAAACACACATTCAACCATATCAATGTTGACAGAGTTGGGTCAATTTAAAAAAAGATTTTAACCTCAATGTAAAAAGACCAATAGATGTACACCCTTTGGTAATGCATTCCAATGAGTACTGAAAAAGACACTAATCCAAAAGCAGAATGATGAAAAGAAACAACAATCACTTATGGATGATAATCTAGTGGATCTCACAGAGTTATTAGAATGAAAATGAACAAAATCACGAAGTATATATCATACACAAATTTAGAAAAGTCCAAAATTGTCAAAACTCAAAAAAAAAAAAAGTTTGTTTAAGATCCTATATGGATATAGGATGGATACAATTGCAGTTTGAACAGTTTTATTAAAGAGAGACACAGGCGAATAAATCCAAAACATGATCCATAAACGTAATCCAAAACATGCAAGGGTCAGGCAAACAGTAAACAGGCATACATGGGGCAAAGCATGAATCAAGGTCACGGTCATGGAAAACAGGGTCAAGTAACAAAATGAGAAACATGAACAACAGCGAGGGAGTGGAAGCGGAAAAACCTGACACATGTATAGTGAAAATGTAAAGACCACACCAAATGAGTCTTTTTAAGAATTCAATTAACATAGAACACATACATACAAACATACAAGCAACTCTGGTTTTTATGACAAATACAAATTCTAAAATATTTATTGGGATGTTCAGCAACATCGAAGGCAGTTAGATGTCATCAAACAGGTCATCCGGATCT
Source organism: Noturus placidus (assembly GCA_022414735.1). NCBI lineage: Eukaryota > Metazoa > Chordata > Actinopteri > Siluriformes > Ictaluridae > Noturus > Noturus placidus. Next base: position 21,476 of record JAFFST010049866.1, read on the forward strand.
GGGCTGATTGGTGTAGGCTGCTGAAATAGAACTTTATTCACTTCTGCTTTGGCTTCTTCGTGCAGATCATTCCTATAGAATTAGTAAAGTAAAGGATTAGAGTTATTAAACACCTTCACAATACTGGAAAGATGACTGTCTTGAAAACAACTTGTAATGAATTTTAAGAAGAAGCTGAACATTTGGCTGAACTCTTACTACAATATCAGGTCAAATACTGAAATGTATTTCTTTGATGAAATTGTTCAATAGTCCAGTCGGCTGTTCTCAGTTGTAACCAATTATTAACTATTATAATCTGGCAGTCTAACTTGATTGACACCCACTTGGACCAATTGTAGATACTTCGAGCTTTCAAACAAGCCCAAACTCGACATGATTGACCACTCAGAGGCTGAGAAAATCAAAAGCATAATCAGCACAACCAAACCTTTTACGCATGCATCCATTGTTGTTGAGTTGTGTGTCAGCGGGTACAGGCCAATCAGCAAAGTGCTACAGGGCCGTGCAGAGAACTTATCAGTAAATGGCTTCTCCACTCTAGCGGTCTTCCTGCGAAACTTTATACAGCAGTATAAATAAAACAATATTCTTTCCTCTGATGCTGATAGTAGCTTTACTACAAACACACCATATTGGATATTATCCATCAGCTACAGATTATTCTCCAATAATTCCTGTTCCCGCCCCAGTGTATGATGTGTATTATATTGATTCTCAATAAACTAAATACTCTGTTACCCTTGTGTTTTCCTATGTCTTAAAGTTATTACAACATTCCCGCCTTTGAGGATCTCTAAGCCTCAACCTTCTCTTAATTTAAGGGATACCTATGTATAAATACGGCCTTTTTCACCTTTTGGCCACAATGAGTCAACTGTCTTATTGCTACTGTTACATTACCAGCTCTATATCATCCACTGCAGAAAAGACCTCTACAACTGCCTGACCTGGGTGTCTCTCAAAAAAATTCTGAGCTATCGGAAGTAAAAAGTCCACTCTTGTACTATTGTTTCATTAAAAATAACATGGCAGCTGTAAAACTGGATGTACTGACCTATCACCAGGCTGAGCAGGACACACATACCAATACACTGCCATGGCTTCTACTTGTGTAGATAACTAATTCAGGGTGCTTAGATAATTGGCTGATGGGAGTTGATACTATGTTTTTGAGTATTGAATATCAAGGGATACAATTGACTATTCTGTTGACTACGTCATGCAATAATAATGCTCCTATTTTTAACTACATCTAATAATAAAATCTTTATTACTTCCCTATTTTCTTGGATAGGTCTTAATCACCACTACCTTGTATTTTCAGGACTCAAGGGTTCATTTGCTTTTCCCAAAAGAAGCCTGACCCAGGGGTGGGTGAAAAAAACCCCCTCTTTTACAGGCACATTTTTTTTCTTCATTTAATAAGCTGGTGCATAATATGCATAACCCCCCCCCCCACCCCCACCCTCCTTTGAGGCGGACACACTCAACTGTAGGAGACAAGGGGACGGGGGAATTGCACAAAGTCTGGACGACCTCATGCTGGCCAGCAACATTATTTACAGCGACTAGGATAAGGCACTCCCCAAGGGGGATAGCGCAGCATGCAATGAGGCTAATCATACACAAAGCTATAGCAATGGCAACGCCGAGGCAGGTCAATGTGGATGCCCAATCAGCAGAGAGAAAAACCAAGACAACTCTGAAGGCCAATGGGTCAAAACCTGTTATAGACATGTTCCTCCCGCAGTTGTTTAAGCCAGGTCAAGACCTTGGTGAGGGCACCACTTGTTCCTGTATGCAAGAGTATAATGGCACAACACTCCCCAACCATGGTGCACACTCCTTCATCTGGGGCACGAATTTGATCCATAGCGAAGTGGTTCTGAGCAGCCATAATAGAAGTAGCATGCAGTTGCTCATGTACCAGACCCAAAGCATCAAGTGAATAGTTAAAGTTGATTGTACCATATGTAATTAATCCATGAAGTGTTATGGATTATTTGGATGCTGGGCAGTAGCACGACAGCAAATCCACCACCTACAGATTAAATCGGGATACCCAAAGGTGTTCCACCAATGTCAAGATATACACTTGGGTCCAGAGCCCAGTCGAAGTAGTGTACATCATCAACATCTTGCACATAATCTGTCCACGAGGATACGTGTGCAATGTCCCTTTTTGGTCATGAAAGCACGGTAATGTTATTATGTGTCATTAATCAAATGGAATATACAAGTCTTTCCTTCCAGGCCTACTGGGCTGCAGCACCCTAGCCATAGGGAGGGTCTGGCATACCCTGTCTCCACCACAATACCAAAAGATGTCCACCAAGGGCAAAGAGCCATCTACTAAATCAGGCAACTGTATACGAACTATTGATGAGTCTATACACATGTAATCTGTATTATTGTTACACTGGGTGTGGGTAGACACCAAAATCAAGGCCTTCCTCAGAGCAAACACAGAGAGGAACGGAGGATGGGAAGTCAACATATACTGGACTATAAGCATCAAGAGGGGTATTCACTGGGTGAAAATCACAGCTCTGGCTAACATTACACATCCAAGCTGGACCATAGTTGAAAGAAGCTGCTCACAACAGGCAGACCAAAAGACACAAGTAGTGCTCATTGTAAGGTTCTACTAAACATTCATCCAAATTTCCCAAAGGTTGCTGAGTGGGGGTTGAAAACTACACTGATGACATATGAGACAGGTGTAATTGGTAACTGTGCGAGCCATGTGAAACATCCAATCTAAATACAAATAACTGTGGGGGCAGATAGCCTCCTTATAAAAGCTATATCTCTGCAGTATTGGCAGCGGTGGTACTCTCGAATGATCACCATCTGGTTACAACGAAAGTAAAAGTGCAGGTGGAATATTGTTTTCAGGCCCCTAATGGGAGTTATCCCATTTGCTTTGGTAATATTACTGACTCTGAAGGTACCAGCTGAGCAAAGAAACAACGTTAGGTGACTGGTCCAATTTGTGGCACAAGTAGGTCCATTAAAGATAATGGACCTACTTGTGCGACAAATTGGACGGAATGCAGTATGCCCTGTGAGGCAGAAAATCAGCTCCAGGTGACTGCAGGGTTAGAATTTGCTGGTTTATATCTATGACAGGGATGGCATTCAGGTGCTGTTGGGGTTGTTGGAGATCAGCAAGGATGTCGAGATCTCTCAGATCTTGTAGATCTAGAGTCCTAAACGGCTGCTCATATGGGTGACCGTCTTCCTCTAACAACTGCACCACTCCCACTCCAGTCTTGGCGTCAAGTTTGAAAGGGGCCTCAGTAATCTGACCTGGGTCTAGGATAGGGGCTGGAGGTGCAGGGACCTCCTCAGGCAGTATGTCAGCCTTGTCTTGTACTACCCATGGGGAGTCTTTGTCTGGAATCATCAACAGAGATGCTCTGGAGTGCTCTGGAGTGTTAGCACCTGGTGTGCTCATAGGGGTGTCGCTGTCACTTGCTGCCTGTCGGCATGCTCTGTGCTCTCCCCTCTTCCTAACTTGTAGACGTATTCTGTGGGATCGGCCTTCCTTCTCTTGATCATCTACAGAGAGTGTGCCATCTGCTTCTCCGGCGGGACGCAGGAGTTTACCTTTCCCTCTTTGATTAGGATTCCCTCCTCAGTAGGGCACAAACTTTTCCTGGCCCATAGCTGCAGTGGTTTAAATGGTAAATGGCACACTTATATAGCGCTTTTATCCAAAGTGCTTTACACTGTGTCTCATTCACCCATTCACACACACACACACACACACACACCAATGGTAGCAGAGCTGCCATGCAAGGCGCTAACTTGCCATCGGGAGCAACTTTGGTTTGGGTTTGGTGTCTTGCTCAAGGACACTTCGGTATGTGGAGACATGCGGGCCAGGAATCGAACCGCCAACCCTACGATTGGTGGACAACCCACTGTACCACCTGAGCCATAGCCACCCGGTTTAGGTTTAGGTGGTACCAGTGCTCTTTGTCTTCAACCTTTACCACAGTTGGAGTTGCTGCAACCACCTGGAACGGTCCTTCTCTTTGAGGGTTGTTGAAGTGCTTCCTTTTGAACTTGCATATGTACTCATAGTCCCCTGGTTCCACCAGTCATCTCTGGTGTGTTGACATCACCATGGTTTGCCTAGTGGGCCTGTGAATACAAATGCCTGTGGATTTTGGTTAGGTGGCGCAGATATTCCTGCATTTTGTCCTCTAGTTGTTCAAGATGTGTGGTGCCCTTGTACCGACACCAAGCAAACACCATAGGCATAGGTCATCTAGCAACATCTTGTGTGGGGTTAGATGAGTAGTATGGTTAGTCTGGGACAGCAGTTTCATTAGAGCTAGTGTCAATGCTAGTGACAATTATGTCCCCAATGGTCAACAGTTGTCCTGTTGTTTTCTCCTCAAACTTGATTATCCACCTTTGACCTCCATCGCACAGATTTATCCTTCATCATCAATGGATACATGGAGGCGGAGTTCCCGGTTTAATTCTTTTTCTCTTTCCACGTGGTTCCTGTCACTGATCTCTTGTCAGTATCCTCATTTGTAAATCGATTTGGAGCTTGGTTAGATTTTCGATCACATAATTCCATCTTCAATACTCGTTGTGTTGAGCATTTACGTTAGTAAGGTCCATCTCACCTTCCCCTTCTTCCTCTCCTTCGTCTACATCTGTTCTAGTTCTTGCAACCTTCATCTAGTTAGCTCCAATAATTCCTTCTGATCTTCTAGGGAGTGGTTTATCTGTTGTTTGATATTCCTCTGTTAATCTCATACTTTCTATTTGTGCGTGATCTGCGTTGCAGATTTTGTCAGCGGCCTCACATGCCCTTATGGCCAGTTCCCTCACTTGGTGGAATTCTCTTCCTTTTTCCTGTACAAACTGTACCGTCCAGATTTAATAGTCTTTCCTTCGACTGTTCCCATTCTTCATTTATCAGTGCAATTATTGTCACGACTCCTTCCCTGTGAATGATCTGGTCTTTGTTGGCTTGTGAGTCCAATTGTTCTGTTTGCGTGTCTGTATCATTAGTTCTTACAAATACTATCTACCTTTGTGGTCCTTTTTGTCCATTTGCCGCATCTTACAATACTTTGCTTACTTCGTGAGGGGGATCTTCATTCGCTTCTCCTTTGTGTGCCTTTTTCTCTTTTCTTCCTGTCTTTGTAGCTTCCCATCCTCTTCTTGTACAAGTACGTACGTATTAGGACCTCCATATTGGAAATGGTAAATGGCGCACTTATATAGCGCTTTTATCCAAAGCGCTTTACACTGTGTCTCATTCACCCATTCACACACACACTCACACACCAATGGTAGCAGAGCCACCATGCTGGTTGTACCGACAGGGCGGCTGTGGCTCAGTCGGTAGAGCGGGTTGTCCACTAATCGTAGGGTTGGTGGTTCGAATCCCGGCCCGGATGACACATGCCGAAGTGTCCTTGGGCAAGACACTGAACCCTAAGTTGCCCCCGATGGCAAGCTAACACCTTGCATGGCAGCTCTGCTACCATTGGTGTGTGAGTGTGTGTGTGAATGGGTGAATGAGACACAGTGTAAAGCGCTTTGGATAAAAGCGCTATATAAGTGCGCCATTTACCATTTCCCATATGGGGGTCCTAATATATTGGCATCCTTTCCCAGTATGCTTGCACCTCTTTGTCCTCTGCACTTGTGTTCATACAGCATACAGACAGCATGCTTTTGTGTCTTTGTGTACTGCAGACACTGTCTCCCCTAGCTTCCTCTTTGTCCAGTGATTTGCACATCCCGTCAAAAATTCCATGCAATTTCATCCTAGCAGGTCATCCTTGTTTGGTATGTTGCGTTGTGTCAGTGTTGGGTATATTCCCACTGTTCATGGAGGTGGTTGAGTGGTGTACTGTATGCTGTACGGTGGTGGGATGCTGGGTCCCTGCTGCATCCCACATAGTGGTGCCGTCCCTTTCTCCCTATCCTTTTCTGACTTTTCACTCTCCCCCTCACTTTCCTTCAGTTTCTCTTTGTGCTCCTTAACTTCCTTCTCTTTTCTTGCCTGTTCTTTCCTTTTCCTATGCTTCTTTCCTTGTAGTTCAAACCACACCACTATTTCCTCCTTTTTCTCTAGCCTGGCCTTGGCTTTTTCTCCCTTTTTCTTCTCATTTCAGCAAGCTAACCTCTGCTTCATCTTTTGGCACATCCGTTCATCAAATTTTCCATCTGTTGGCCATTGCAACTCTCCAGCAGTCATGCCATTTTTTTGCAACAGTGCCATATACTTTTCATCTTTTTTATATTTCCTCCATACTAGTGAATTTAGTCTACTCCCAGATTACTCCTTGGTTATTTACTATGTGCTTTCTCAACAAAACATCAATTTGTTATTTTCCTGACACTGTACCTCGTGACCCACGCCCCGTTTGCCAATAGCCTGATTGCTAGACAATCAACTCCTGGCAATAGCAACAATAAATACACTACGGAGTTGTCTGGACTGACTACACTGCGAATTTCCACTAAGCCTTCTTCAATGCAACACAAAACTTCAATGCTTGTATGACAAGGACAAATGCAAAACGTCGCATTTGTTATTATGAATATTTACTCCCCTTACCTTGCGCAAGAGGGTTAAGGCAGTACAGGAAAATAATGGTGGCCACACAAAATATTGACACTTTGGGCTCAACTTGGACATTTTTACTTAGGGGTGTACTCACTTTTGTTGCCAGCGGTTTAAACTTTAATGGCTGTGTGTTGAGTTATTTTGAGGGGACAGCAAATTTACACTGTTACACAAGCTGTACACTCACTACTTTACATTGTAGCAAAGTGTCATTTCTTCAATGTTGTCACATGAAAAAATATAATCAAATATTTGCAAACATGTGAGTGGTATACTCACTTTTGTGAGATACTGTGTATATATACAGTCAAACCTTGGATTGCGAGCATAATTCTTTCCGGAAATGTGCTCGTAATCCAAAGCACTCGTATATCAAAGCGAATTTCCCCATAAGAAATAATGGAAACTCAGATAATTCGTTCCAAAACCCAAAAATATTCATATACATAATATCGAACAAGACAAAATACAATTTAAAATTTTTATTATTTAAATTTAATATAAAGTAATCGAAAGTATTAATTATTGTGTAAGACAACTTTCACTGTTACTAATGGAATCACTGCTATCTGTTGGCTCGCCAGAATCTTTTTCTTTTTGTATGACATTAACAAGGAACCTATCCAGTGACACTTGCTTTTTCCTCCTTTTAAGGATTTCGTGGAAATGTGACCCTTATTTATTCTTTCTTCTTTAATACTGTTCAAATCGTCGACGTAGACTTCTTGTAAAATCTTGCGATGTTGGCTACTCACATACCTCGTTTATGCTTCTTGATGATTTCCTTCTTAACTTCCACCGTAATAATCTCCTTTTTCTTATCGCCTTTCGTTTAAATTTTTTTCTTCATGGGGGCCATTGTTGGAGTACAGTTACTACACAGTCACAACAGTTACAACACTATAGTAAACAGTATACACTCACACGGATGTTGACTATACAAGTGAGGCACGCTGGATGAGACCGAGCATGTGAGAGAAGAACCATCGGCTGTGTAGTGATCACGTGACGCTTGGCAATCAAAGCAGCGTATACTTACTACTGGTATCGCAAGACCTCGCTCGAATATCAAGATAAAATTTTGCTCGTCTTGCAAAACACTCGCAAACCAAATTACTCGTAATCCAAGATTTGACTGTATATATTAGAGGACTATCTGTTCCACCGAGATATATATATATATATATATATATATATATATATATATATATATATATATATATATATATATAAAATTATTCACAGAAAACCATGGAAAGTCAAAATACTTTACTGTTTGTGCTATATTACTTGTGGAAATAGCCTAAATAGAATGATAATCTAAAGCCAAAAAATGTCAGAGTGGAAAAATACCCTGTTCAATACAATGTCTTTCTGTCATCCAACATGCACATGCCCATACAAACATCATGGAGCAGGGGCATTATTCTGTAATGGGCCACAAGATTGCAGGTTTAGGTCACTGGTGACTAGGTATATCATATTATTCTGCATGTCCTTAACAAGGAGAATGGTCATACTGCAAAATGGCACTGGAAAATAAAAATTATGCTCTTTTCTTCATGTAGTGAATTATGACCATCAGAACATATCTTATATACTAAGCTTATATACTAAGTGTGAGGAGTGTACCTTAAGGTCTTTCTCTGCTCCAGAGCTGGTCCTTTTGATGGGGTTTCAAAGGGTTGAATAACATGTCGACGCCGTTTTCTGCTTGGTGCCACATCCGCAATGTCATTTAGACTGTCATCCATTGGGTTACTTGCCAGCACTTCCAAACAGCAATTAATAAATTTAAATTTACTGATTCTTGATTTTTATGACTTCCATTGAATAGTGCAATGATGACAGGATTCACAATTCATGTTCATATTTAATTAGACTAAGCAGTACAAGTTCAACATATGAAATAGCAACCATACACTAACTACAGTGCCTTGCAAAAGTATTCGGCCCCCTTGAACTGTTCGACCTTTTGCCACATTTCAGGCCTCAAACAAAGATATAAAACTGAAATTTTTTGTGAAGAATAAACAACAGGTGGGAAACAATCATGAAGTGGAACGAAATTTATCGGATATTTCAAACTTTTTCAACAAATAAAAAACTGAAAAATTGGACGAGCAAAATTATTAAGCCCCCTTA
>JAFFST010049871.1:5070-23876 GCA_022414735.1 Noturus placidus
GCCAGTCGCTCCAGCGCGACGGAGATCTCCTCCGCTTCCGGGGAAAAAAAATCCGCTGCATCCATGTTTGGTCTTTCGTTCTGTCACGTTCGCGTATAGGAGGCGGATGCAATCGCGGGATTTTTAACGATATTTATTATATAAGAATTCAAAACAAAGACTACCACTAACAACCACTAACATTCAAAACAACCACTAACCTATCTAAACACAGAAGCATGAAACTAACCCTAGGACTAACCACCGACAACGGGACACAGAGACAGGAATCTAAACAGGGACAGGAGTCGAAACACATAAACAGGAGTCTAAACACACAATTACAACGAAAGACCCAGACTAAGTGAAAAACCCAACTATATATACCCACCAGTGCTCATTAACCAAAACATGAATCAGGTGCAGAAAACCATGTGACTTGCGGTGGCTGATGGGAAATGGAGTCCAGAGTCCTTAGAACCGTGACAGGTTAGTTACAGCAGGTAAGCTTTTAATGGCAGACCTAGGAATATATTTGATAAATCAGCTTGAGTTTATATTTACTCAGGATGCCTGGCTTGGATTGTGGGACACACTGTAAGGAATCAAGCACTGATATGACCTTAATACCAAACAGAAGTCATGTGATGTGTGAGATTCACACCTAATGGGTCATTTTACTTTGTTTGAGCTGGTAGCATCAAAAGTTTTCCCAATTCAATTCATGGCTGCCTTTCAGTTTAATCATTGTAGGCAAAGGGCATTGGAGCATGAGGCACATTGGGTTTGGGCCAGTGGAGGATATTTTGTTAATCAACTTTAATTAGTGTCGGAGACGTCTAGAATGAGAGCAATCCATTCAGGCCCTGAAGGTTTCTGCATATTAAACATGTACAAACTTGATGACACCTGCAAAAAAAATATGTGTTAGCTGGTTGAATAATAGGGTTTAAATGTCTGTCTATGGAGGGTTGGATTGTTCAAATGAGCAAAATAGCACATGGTGTCCTGTTTTGCCTCAATGAGTGTACCATTTCAGGTATTTCTATATGAAAGTCCAAATTTCTATGAAAATGGATGTTGGGTAAGAAGATTAGTCATTTTTTGATCAATCAGCAATTTTCACTACAGCAAGCTGTAACCTAACGGTTTTTGGCTTTGCTCAAAGTAAAAAGGAACTAAAACCCAGGAATCAAAATCACTCCTGGGTTCCTTCAGAAATTCCTGAAAGAGGTCCTGAGTTCCTAAAAAGATTTCAGTACTAGAAACATGCCTATAGTGAGCTGAACTACAGTCTAGCTTCTAGGATGGGCAGACGCTCTTGATCAATCCCTCCCACTGAAAGTCTGTGCAATCCTGCTCACTCAGTTATTATTTTTGTTTACACTTGAATGGGATATTTTATAATGAAATTAGTGGTTCTGTTACCCAAAATTGAAAAAAAAAACCTCAAACCTAAACCACCAAATCCATGCATTAAAGCAGTTATTGAAGATGAATGTATGAATGAATATTGTTAACAGCTCTGTGGGAGCACCGTATACTCTCCGATGCTAACAGACATCTGCTAACGGACATCTTTTTTGTTTGGTCCTGCAGCATCCCAGGACCGAAGCACACCTCCTTCCCCAGTCTTTGTTTCTTTCCATCAAACAGAAGTCAGTTCAGAGGCATAGAATAATGAACTGAGTTCTTCAGTAGTTTAAAGTGTTTATAGAACTGTTCTTCAAAGAGCCATGTTCGGTTTGAACTTCTTTCCACCATTATGCTCTTACTACATGCAGTCTCTTTATACTTTTAATGTCCAGAACCTTCACACTAACTGTCCCTCAGTGGTGGGATGAACTTCCAACCTCAATGTAGACCACAGGATCTGTCGCTATTTTTAAAAAACAGCTAAAGACCCACCTCTTCCGTGAACACCTAACTAACCCCTAAAATGTTCACCACCACATTTTTAAAAATTAAATATATAAATAAAACATTTAAAAACATTAATAAAAAAAGCCCTCAAGCTTACTCCACTACTCCGCGCACTTTGCTTCTCTAGAACTCAATTATAAATCTTGTATAGTAGCACTATTTGTATTGTTCTCCGCTTGATATATTACTTTCCTTGTATTTCCTCATTTGTACGTCAGTTTGGATAAAAGCGTCTGTTACATGAATAAATGTAAATGTAATAAAGCTACCATTTTGACAATCTTGGTACATTTCAGTTTACTTGTTTGCTGATTGTGAGAATAGATTCATGGTTCCCACTAGCATAAAAAATTGCATAATTTATTCCCCAACAGTGCTGACAGGAGCAGAAGGATTGAGGGGGCACATGAAGACACATTCCACTGCGTTTGAATAGCTCATTCTCCTTTTGTGAACCTTCATTACTAATCGCATTGAAAAGTTTTAGGTGAAAAATGGGGAAATGTGCTGCTGCCCGCCTTTTCAAAACCTCCCCACGGAAGTTCCAAACCCAGGCCTGAATTTCAAATGGAAAGACCAGCGCTGATCTAGAAATCATGTCTGAGATGTGGTGCAGTACAGATGGAGTATCAATTCATCCTGGTTACGAACGAGATCCAGAGAGTGAGTGAGAAAGAGAGAACGTGTAGAGGCTCCTGTGTGACTTGCTTTGTGTCACAATTGAATAGGCTTATGTATGCTTCGGTTGCAGTGTGTGTAACGGTCTCTCTTTTGTGTATAATATCATGCCCGCTAAGCCTATCATAGCTATGGCAAACCTCCTGCCTAATAAAGTAACACATATATTGTAACGTTTTAGCCTTAGAATGGGAAAAAAAATAGAATGATTTGTTTGTTTGGCTGAAGTGCGCATAAATCTTTTTTTTTTTCTTGATGTTTTTTTTTTAACTACCAAATTTTGGCACTTATAATAATATGGCACTGTTGAAAAGGGTAAATCTAGAGACCTAGTTTGTCATCATCAACTTCATCCTTCTCCTCAGCTGGACACTCAAACTGTCAATCAAAATCTTACTAGCCAAGGAGAGTAAATAACTGATAAGCCCCTCCCATACCTGTGCCAGAACGTAAAACTCGTGGAGCGTAAACGAAAACCTTGAAAGCATAAATGAAAACTCTGGCAGCGCATTCATAAACCATGATTAGAGAAAACAACGCTTAGAAAACTGTTAATAGAGAATGCTGTTTATTTGAAGGCCGTGTCAAATTTTTGCCACAGAGTTCACTGTTTTCAGTTTCAGTGGGGTTTTTTTTCTTCTCTCTCATTGTATATTTGTGTTTGTTTCTTGAAAAGTTAACATAATCGAACAGTAAGCATTTAGGAAGCCTAAAAACCTTTGATATCCAAAAAACCCTTGAGAATTTTTTTTTAGTGCTCTCTAAGCTGCTGCTCATGCAACATAATAAGACAGTTAAATATACACTAATTCTGACATCTCTTATGAGTGACGCTCAGTTTAACAGGGGAGAAAATAAAAGACCGAAAGACCAGGTGCAATTACACTCTCTTGGACTTTCTTCCAGCCATTAGAGACCTGTAGTACCATGGGGATTCAAGCTCACAATCTCACAAAGCTGTTCATTTGAAATAGTTTTTAGTTTCAGAATATTTAAAATCATTGAATGCTGGCTGCAAATGTAACGGGTTGTATTGCTAATCTGCTTTGGCTATGGCCTTGCATAGTGACTCATGCAGGTCCCTCAGACAGTTCAGCGGGTGATAATCTGCCCCAGGTACTGCACATAGAATAAGTAAAGCTGGCCAGGGTGTTCCCCGGGACAATATTTTGATTTAGAAACTCGCTAGCTTCAGGCTCGTACATTTGTCAAAGGTGATTATTGGAGGAATAAGACGAAGAACCTGGTGAGAATGCTTCATATCACTTAGTATTTTTCTTTTTTTTTTTTTGTCCAATTTATTAGGTTTGATTTGAAAGGAATTGGTAAAGGAAACATTTAACATATTTCACATCTTAGGTTCTTAATTTAAAAAAATTAAACAACTTTCCAAAGAAGTTTCACTATGCTGAAGTTGTTTGGGGGAGAGTAGAGATCTCTAGGCAATGATTTGGAGCATGACCAAGTGTAATTAGCAGGCAGCAGTTAGACTGTGGTTATCCGATCCTAAATGAAGAGCTTCTATGGGTTCATGTTCACCAGATGCCCTTCTCTCCACCCTCTTTTTGTTGCTCTCTTTCTGAGATACACCTCACACTTTGTTCCATCTTGATCTTCTCAGCAGTGTAGACCCAGCCACTCCTTCTCATTGAGCTGTGATTGAGATACATATGAATTCTCATGTACATACTGGCAGATAGTTGACTAATAGCCTTATTAGCTGTTGTTCTAATGGAGCTGTTGTGAGCTTGTCACATTATTATAAGGTGCAATTGAGGTGCCATAACTAGTGATAGAAACAGTATCCGAGACCACACTGATGATAACTCAACACCACAATAACAGTACATATACATACCTTTCTCATATTCCACACTTATTCAATTACCATAGAAAAGCTGTAAGGTAACTTAAGACTTGTATTCTTAACTGTAAAGGTCATAGCATGAGACAGACATGAGACAATATCTTACCAAAACTCATTTATGTATCTTTATCAAAGATTTCCAGTACAGTAAAATGATATTTGCTCACTTATGTTTTGCCTAAGGCACTTCCACATGAATTATGCAAATTTACTGCCTGCCCTTAGAATCCCTTTAGATAAATGTTGTTCAAGGATGTGAGTGCTAAAAGTGAAGAGCACCATAGTTTATTCCATGAGCAGGATTCCATTTGATCTCACACAAATCTCTTCTCCTGGTTTAAACTATTTTACTGTGGATTTTCTGCAATAACATACAATGACTTGCATACGTTAAGTATTCGTCCCCATTGAACTTTTCTGTATATTGTAGTGTTACAACCTGGACTTAATTGTGTTTCTCTGCCAAGTATTGAATAAGAAGGGGAGATTTAAAATTCCATTGTAAATCATTAACTGTGTGTGTGTGTGTGTGGGTGTGTGTGTTTGTGTGTCTTCCAATGCAGACACTGTGGTGCAGCTTTTCCAATCTATGTACCATGGCAGTGACCTAACCCCCAACCCCCCCAAAAAGTCTTGGACTGGGCTGTTTTTTGTTTTTTACTTTTATTGTTACTTGAATTAAAAGTCATTTAAATGGAGCACTTTTATAGCACTTTTATCCAAAGCACTTTACACTGTGTCTCATTCACCCATTCACACACACACTCACACCAATGGTAGCAGAGCTGCCATGCAAGGTGCTAACTTGCCATCGGGAGCAACTTGGGGTTCAGTGTCTTGCCCAAGGACACTTCGGCATGTGGAGTCATGTGGGCCGGGAATTGAACCGCCAACCCTACGATTAGTGGACAACCCGCTCTACCACCTGCACCACAGCCGCCCATTTCAAATAGACAATTCTTTTACACTTAAAGATCTCACTATCTCACAATTTATAAAGGAAAATATTCGGAGCTTCACTTGAGAGAAGAGAGAAAAACTGATTTTAATTACATTTATTTATTTATTTATTTATTTATTTATTTATTTATTTTTACATGTTTACGAATGTGGGCATCTATTCAGTAAAAATGATCAACACCGTGTGGAACATAGCCAGATACCACTCTTGCTTAGAATTCACACCGGATCGGACACGTTAGCGACACGTGGGTGTAGTGTAAGCAACATTCTGTCTAATTCACACCATTTTTCACTCTGTTCCACTCAGTGAACTTTGCATAAGATAAGAAAAGCAGTATCACTGGAACATGGAGGACAGCACTTAAAAACGTGACATGACACATGGGGCCAGTGAACTAACAAGATATCGATGTTTACTCTATAATAGGTATGATTACTATACAAACACCCTGATTTAAACTTAAAGTTCTCACAATTACAGTACAGTATAACACTGTAAAAACTACAGGCAGCACAATTATAACATTGTAACTAAACACCATGCCCTTGTAGTGCCGTGGCAGCTACAGGCCGCGCGATTGTAGCGCCATGGCAGCTACAGGTCAACCTATACATTGTTTATTTGAAGACCATGTAAAATTGTTGCCACAGAGTTCACTGTTCTCAGTTTGTGTTTTTCTTCTCCCTCATTGTTGAATATACTGTATACAGTCAAGCTCCACTCAGATGTGAAAGTGAAGATGGATGTTCTCAAGCTCTTCTGTTCTGTCAGACAGAGGATATTAAATATTTCTAGAACTCTTTAGCTAGATATGCTGATACAGTACTAAATAAAATGTTTGGAGATTATTTCCAGTTTGGAAACACAAATCATGCCTATAGTAACTTTGAAGGCTGGAGAAGTTCAACTTCTCTACATCTAAAACAATTTCTTGTCAAGTCTGTAAAAATAAAGCAGGACACAGCTGGGACTTCTTGTACTGTGATTTAGGAGCTCATATTCACAACACCATGTAGCAACATCAGAAATGACATCACTTTAATGTGTTTCTCATGTTTTAGTGCTGTATCTAGGTGGGTCACCACTCTGTCTCTTGTTTTCTCTTTCTCTGCCAAAATGTGAAACGAATAACCTCTGGACTCGTTGCTCTTTCACACACTTTCCATTTGCCTAGCCATATATGACTCAGGAGGCAGTAGGCATTAACAGCATGCTATTTAAACTCGGAATAAGCAGGTCTGGATTGAGGCTTACGGTAAACATTACTTAGCTCTGATCAGGCGCATCAGCAAGATGGGCTTCCAAAAAAAGGCTCCAGTGTAGGAGGGAACATCAGAGAACTTTAAATAACCACGCTGGCTCTAACATTGCTTAGGAATCAGATAAACTTATTGCTCTCTCCCGCAGCACTGCTGGGATTTGAACTCATGACCTTCCGATCAGTAGTATTATGTCTTAACCCATATAAATGTGTTGTTATTTAACAAAGGAAAATATAGATATGATTAAGCTTTCAGTAAGGGTTTTTTCTTTATTTAACATTTATGGAAGGAGTCTCCAGTGTCATTTCTTTGGAACTGTCAGTTCAGGACAGAGGACGTTGCGTAACATGACAAACTAAGGGGTTTTTTTTGTTTGTTTTTACTATAAACGGTTAAAATGTACAATGTGCCACTCCATCCAGCCATCCATTTTCTGCACTGTGTATCCTACACAGGGTCACAGCGCTAACCACTAAGCCACCGTGCCCCTCTACAACCTGTCATTCTTTAATAAATAAAAAATTGCCTTTGTTATACTTGTGCCTGTTTGAATTCTGTGGTTTAAAATGGCTAGAATTCATACGATTCATGTTGCGAGACATTAGCAAAACAAATACGCGTTTTCCGTAACGCAATTCATCATGCACTGCTGTACAGTTTTGTTTGTTGGTCCGTTGGGTCGATTGCTTTTTCACCACAAGCGAACCGCTCCAGAGTTCATTTGCAGTCCTGAATTGTTTTGGTTTGATACGAGCATGAACGAACCAAGGGGAAAAACGCACCAGGTTCCGAAACAAATGCTCCAAACGAGCCAGGTGTGAAAATGCCCTGAGTGTTATGTTTTCATTCAGTATCAATTTTTAAGACGGTTATCAACAGCATACTGCCCAAGTTAGTTATCGGTCTCGGTAAAATCCAATATCTGTCGAACCTGTAATAAATGTTGTAGCAAACACTACTATCAGACCTTGCTGTTAGGAGGAAAAAATCAGCACCTTCTGACCAATTAAAATCAACAATTTAGCAGCATTGTGTAATAGTTTTAATTCTTAACTGAACACTCGAGGGATTTAGAGCAGTTCTGGAATCGATACCTTATTATTTTCTCATAAGGTGTTCAAACAGTTCAAACTGTCGGTATGGATTTTATACCCACGTCTGTTTTTTTCTCTTTCTTTTTCAGATGGCCATAAGGAGACGAGGGAGCCGGGAAGCATTCAAGGACAAGAAATCTCTTTCTCAGGTTCGTGTTTTTAAACCATGCACACATGCATACATAAACATATTCACATTCTATCAGTCTCTTTCTTTTTCCCATACTGGAAAAGTGATGTTATATGTAATTGACAACCTGTCTAAATGCATTATTAAAAAAAAAAAAAAAAGATTGTAAAAATATTAAAACCAGTGTATGAATTATCCTGAAACTCCCAGTGGAAGTTTCAGTGTGCAACAATGATGATGAAAAATACTCCGCTACTTTATTTTACACAAAGTGGGTTAGTCTTCAGTTGGACAGGGATGTACAATATCGATTGGCAGCTAAAAACTAAAATAGAGAGGCTGACAAGAAACAATATTTGCACCCACATTATGTTCACTGTTATCTAGGCAGTTGATTTAAGCTACACAAGATCTTCTCAAGTGAGGGCTGGAAATAAGTTTGGCTAAAACCTGGACATTCCTGACACTCCTGATATACTAATTTCAGTGTTTTTTCAGTGTGTTGGCTAACTTAACCTAGCCATACTATTTCCTAATACAATAAAGGACATACCATCCACAGTCTGTTTTTTGAGATAGGTAGGTGAGGTCTGGATAGAAGTAGGAGGTCTCTATGATAATATTAATAATAATATTTTTTTCACAGTACATTGCAGGTTGAAGCTTACTTTTATTGTTTGTTTGTTTGTTTGTTTGTTTTTGACTTCAACAACCAAAAAATATATGTGTTAGGATATGATACGAATTCATCAAGCATAATAATAAATGATTGGTAAATTTAGAAATACAATTGTGAAAGAACACTGATATTTGTTCCCCTGGTGCAGGAGGATAGTTCTGACCTGCGATGTCAGCTGCAGTTCTCTAAAGAAGAATCAGCTCTGATGCGCAAGAAGATGGCCAAGCTGGGCCGTGAGAAGGATGAGCTGGAGCAAGAGCTGCAGAAATACAAGTCTGTGTACGGGGATGTTGACAGCCCTTTACCCCTGGCTGAAATACCGGGTGGTGGGCCACACAGCACACGTGAAGCCGAACTCCGGCTACGCCTCAAGCTTGTAGAGGAGGAGGCCAATATTCTGGGCCGAAAGATTGTGGAGCTTGAAGTGGAGAACCGAGGCTTGCGAGCTGAGAACGAGGACCTGCGCTGCCAGTATGAGCGTGATTGCTTTGGCCGCGAACCTTTTTCCAGCGTGCCTTCATCTCCATTTGGTGCAGACGCTCCAGAGTCTGCTACTGAGCTGCGACGTAACTTGCAGTTTGTGGAGGAGGAGGCGGAGTTGCTACGGCGCTCCATTTCCGAGATTGAGGACCGCAACAAGCAGCTGACCACTGAGCTCAATCGCTTCAAATTCGGACCTTCGGATGGTGAGGCTGAGGAGGTAGAGGGTGGAGGTGCATTGGCCATGCTGAAGCCTGGAAACAGTGTTGCAAGCATGTCAATGGGTGGCATAGTGTCCCTGCAGGAGGAGCTGAAATCTGCCCGGATGCAGATTAACGAATTGAGTGGCAAGGTGATGAAGCTGCAGTACGAGAACCGTGTACTGATCTCAAACATGCAGCGCTGCGACCTGGCTGCCCATCTAGGCCTTCATTCTGCAAGTCCTCGTGATAGCGATGCCGATAGCGATGCTGGCCGTAGGGACACTGAGGAGGATGAGACAGGCCGGCTTTTACTGCTCCATCCCAAACGAGAAGGTCCGGTGGGTGGAGAGAGCGACTCTGAGGACCTGTTTGAGAAGACTGCTACTTCAGGTTTTTGGAGCGCTGGGAAGGGTTCAGATATGGGTGAGCTTGGAGGGGTAGAGCTCACAAAGCGGAGACGGGAGGATCGCGAGATGCTTGGTGGTATTAAACGGGAGGCTGAGCAGCTGGGAAAGACAGTGGAGAGGCTCATCTCAGATACAAATAACCTGATCTGTGAGGGGCGTCTTATTGTGACTGGAGCCGACTCTGTGGGGGAAGGCTCTGACTTCAGGGGTGACGGAGACTCTGCTGAACCCAAGCCTGACTTGCAGTTTCCGATGCTAGATACCATCAATGCTCGCATGAGGACATTCCGGGCAGAGCTTTTTGTCTTCATGGAGAAAGTGGACCACCTGGCTGAAGGTCTGAGGGACCGCAGCGATGAACTTTCGCCAATGCCTAATCTAACCGAGTCGAGCAGCTTTTTGTCAACCGTCACGTCCATGTCCCGCGACTCACCAATTGGAACTCTGGGAAGGGACCTGTCTACAGACTTTCAGGTAGATCATATTTTACACAGTGTGTCTTCTCCCAAGCCTTGCAGCGTCTCCTGTCGCTGCTACATCAAGACATGATTAAGCTCACCTTCTTCTGCTTCATTCTTTCTAAGCATATATATATTGAACAAAACTCAACAAGCAAAACTAATCACTTAATCATGTCTGGCATGTATCCCTTAAAAAGATATCCACCACAAACACAAAACTGGTCTCCAGAGATATTCGTTTTATACTGTTTGGTAAAGAAACTGTTCGGTGCGTAATTCATTTGATGGCAATTAATTATAATTTGAGACAGTATTGTTGCTTCTAGGCATACATACTGGCATGTCTTAGCATGGGAATCATTTACAGCTTGAAAGCACATCGTGCAGTTTCATTGCTTCAGTCGTGGAAGGCATTTCAGCTTGCACTCCATTTATTTATTTATTTATTCGTTTTTTTACTTCTGAAATGTAAAACTGTTCATTTGCAAACTCATCCCAACACTTACAGTCGGATATTTTGTCGGTGAAAAACCAGTGAGATGCATGTTACTTTCCATTTCAGAGTATCTGATGGTACCATAAAGTATATAATGTATACAAAAAGAAATTAATTTACCAACAGTCATGATTTGGTCATGAATTTAGGTTTTGTAGGCTGTTATACCCCAAATATATAGACACATCTATACATAATTAAACATACACATAAACACACACCATTCAAGTCGATCTAAATGGGAAATGTTAAATGGTGCACTCATATAGCGCTTTTATCCAAAGCGCTTTACACTGTGTCTCATTCACCCATTCACACACCAATGGTAACAGAGCTGCCATGCAAGATGCTAGCTTGCCATCGGGGGCAATTTAGGGTTCAGTGTCTTTCCCAAGGACACTTCGGCCTGTGGCGTCTTTCCCGGGCCGGGAATCGAACCGCCAACCCTATGATTAGTGGACAACTCGCTCAACCGACTGAGCCACAACCGCCCGATCTTCACACAGTCCCACCCACACCTTATACATGCCGTCGTCTGTACGAATCTGAATCTACCCATGCATCCTAAGTGGCCCTCTTGCATTTCTCCTTGCATGCTCACTCATACATGTTCGCTGAACTGCTCAGTCAGGGTCCAGAAGTGGACAAAAGGAGTTCCACAAAAGGACTTGTGAGCATACAGTACTTCATCCAGCATACTACAACTATTGAAAGCTAGCACAGAAATAGAAAAAAACACTTGCACACTGGGTAAGAGTGGTTAGCTGTCATTTAATGTTATTGGCTGTTATTTAAAGAGCAGTGCATTGTTGGTTACTCTACAGTAATACATTCAGTGGTTTCTGGAGTACCTCTGTCCTGCATGTTAGTGTTTTCCCCGCACTTACATATCCATGTTGACTCAGGAAGCACCGGGTAATTAGTTAGTTAGCCAAGATGTCAGTCCTTAACCACAGAGAATAAGATTAAAGTGAAACCGTTGGCTGGCAGTGTGTCTGTCTTTATTTTGAATAAACCAATACAGGGGGCTAGGAGAGTTCAGACAGATCATTGGGATGCCACAGAAACTAGGGAAACAGGGAATTAGAAAACTACCCTACGTAAGCAAGACTTCGTAAAAACAGGGGACTAGCAAAGGATTGTAATGACTAGGATATAATAATAAGTCAAAAGTGACAGAATGAGCTTCTGTCCTTGCTCCTGCTTTGTCTTGGCCATGCCCCCTGCAGGAGCAAGGACAGAGCCTCATTCTGTAACACTAAGCTGATGTCAAAGAACTAGCACTGATAATGTTACTCATATAAGCACATTTAATATGCTACATAGAATTTCCTTGACTTCAGTCATCATTGGGTATGCTATATCTAGCTAGCTAGTATCATATTTGCTTAACAAGACAGACACTAAAATGCAGCTTTTCCTAAGATATAGAATGTTTTATCCCCTAGGATGGTTAGCTAATGTTACCAAACGAGTAGAGTACGACAGCATGTTTCTCTAACTACAAAGTATTGGAGATCAGACGAAATAAAATTAGCACTGGATGGCCCTCAAGAGGTGCAGCCGAAAAGCAGCAGCCCTGTTGCAATTTCATATCCCATCAGTGCCATGGCCATCCTAGGAGCCTAGAAAGCTCCTAGGAGCCTAGGGAGGGCATAGTCTCTCTTTCAATCACAGCAACATTAGCCAATCGTATGTAAGCTCGTGTATGTGAAAGAGTTTAGATAGCACTTTCCTCCAAGTGTGTCGTGCAGCTGTAATGTAGAATGAGCAAAAGTTTGACTGGTTTCATGTCTCGGAGGAAGCGTGTGTTAGTCTTCACCATCTGTGGCTGGTAGCTGTTGTGTCATAGGGAAGAGCTGGCTAGTGGGTTGGACCAAATTGAGGAGAAAATGGGGGAAACTATTAAGTGTTATTGCATGTTTAAAAGTTTTTTTTTGCATGTTTAGAAGAGTTCTTCCCAGCTATATTCTATTAGTCTCTGAGAATTATTTATCGAATGTAATATGGTGGTTTTTATATTGCTGCTTTAGGTTTGGCCAACATTGATCCCTTGGCCCAAACAATATAACACTACAGTTAGTCCAGTTTCTAAATATCTTCACATTTTGCCTTACGCTGAAGTACAGTAGTTGTCAGTACGTCAGTGTAACGGCACACTTAAACCACACACCTGTACAGGCATTACATCAAGCATGAAGCCATGAGCTGTATGTTGTACATTTATTGTGATGTCAGATAAAACTCAGTGTTTCATGCTAAAGATCTTTAATATATAAGACCTTTGGCTAAGAACTGCATTTCATGTGCATGCTGCTTTTACAGTATGGCTGAAGTGCACATACATACTCGTGCATGCATGTCTTTAGTGCTAAGCATAGCACTCACTGCACAGTTTCGGTTGTTGGTTTTTTAGACTCATGTATCCCTCATTGCATGCGCTTCATAACAAGTGTTTTGCATTCTACTTTTCTCCCGGCCCCTTCTCCCTCTCTCTCTCTCTTGCTCTCTCTCTCGCTCTCTCTCTTTCTATCTATCTGTTCTCTTTCTTTCTTTGTATTTCCTTCAGATGTTTCAGCCCATGATTCTGTTCATTTTCATACTCGCCCTCTTCTCATCTCTCTCCTATGCCATTATCTTCAAGTTGGTTTTCCTTTTTGCACTTTTCTTTGTCTTGTAGCTCGCTCTGCCTGTTTCTATCTTTGTGCATTTTGTCATGATCCATCATGGTTCCATTGTCATCTCTTATTTTATTGTGCTGGTCAGCCATTTGTCTTTTTATTTATTTATTTTTTTATATGTATATACATATATATGTTAAGCAGTACTCATTTTTTGTACTATTATTTTGAATTCAGTGTCTTATCGTGTGAATTTTCCGTTTGTTGTCGTTCACCAATCAACTCCATCCACCTCCTTCCCCTCGTTACCTCCTTCTCCACTTTCCACCACCTCACTCCTGATCCCCACCACCCCTGTCCACCCGTCCTCTCCTCCTCCCTTTCCTCCCTCTCCTCCCTCCCTCACTCACAGTCCGGCCGGAGGCAGGAGGAGTGGTCCCTAGGCCGGCGGAATGGCCCGGAGGCACCTGCGCTCAGTAGATACGGCAGGCTCCACGGTGTCAGAGCCGAGGTCAGTGCCTCGTCCATCTCCCTCCTGGGCTTCAAAGAGCGCTAATGACTTTTATTAATGTCTCACTTTTAAAAAGATCTAATAAATTTTTTTTAAACCGTCCTATACAGCATCGCTGAGGAAAGTACGAGAATATTTCTCAAACATTGAAGATTTCTCCAGAATATTGTTTTGTGATTTGACTACTGAAATCCGAGTGAATGATGCATGCCATCTTCATTAGATTTATATGAAAACTCCACCCTGAAATACATTAATTATTTCTATGTTGAAATATTTGTGATGTGTTTAGTGATTCTGGTCCTGATTTGTTAGTTGGGGCTGTATTTTCATTATTTCTGTGAGAAGGAATAACACCTCGGGGACTCTGATGTTACAGAGACATTGTTAGAGCAGTTACAGCAGTGTTTAATAGGAGCAAAAAATGTTCAACAGTTCTCAGACATGATGAATAAAGGTCAGGTTCCACAGTTCGCTCCTGAAACAAAAAGATATTCTTTTCCCACTTACTTTTTTCCAAGCACCGTTCAGTGTCATATGAGAAATCCAACATAGAAGTAGTGGAGACAGCAAATACTGGATTCCGAGCATGCAGAATGAAATGCAGATATAAGAAACAGTTGAGTTACAACAGATAGTCAACTTGGCTAGTTAGCAGTCTACAGGCTGACGAGCATGATCATGTTGATGGACGAGTTGAAGCTTTTAAAAGCTGACCTGTTTGAGTAGAGTGTACATATAAAAAGATGAAAGAGCTGGACAGATTAAAGGACTAATGATGGAGCAAGGGATGAATTCCACTAGCATCAAGATCAGCATATAGTTGAAGGGCATTGTGGGAAAATGCATCAAAATGTCAGTGAACCTAAAAAGCTCAGAAATTCATTATAAATCTTTTATATCATGTTAAATATAAAGATTAATGTGCAAGTCATTCAGGGTGGATTTTTCCTTTAATTCTACTCAAGTACCAATTCTTTACTACGTAGATATCTACTGATATCTCTTTATAGACGGTTAAAGAAGCGCCAAGCCATATAAGCAATAAAAAAAGGGCAAAGGTTTATACACTAAATGTCCGAAATTATCTTTGTCATGATTAATTACTTATACAGTTAAAAATTTCTGTCTAAGAAATGCATGAGTGAAAAGTGTGTAGGATAAAAAGTCCCCACAGAACTGTAGCTGTGCATTTACATTGTGCATATTGTGCTTTTTTAACCTCCTAAAGCAATTGCAATGATTTAACCATCTAAGCATTTTATACAGTTATGGAAGAATGAGACCAGTGCTCACATGATCTCATGCCATTGTCCAAAGCACACCTTTCTGTTTGCGAAGATCATGCAACTCACAGCCGCTGCTCATAATTTCAGTTCGCTTTGATTTCTCATTACTCATGCACAACTCATTTACCTCAGGTGCTCTCTGGGCATTTCTCCTGTACTTCCTGTACATGTCTTGTGAATGCTGGGATTAGCAGGTTATTGTTAGCATGAAGCTTTTGTGTGGTTAATCTGTGCTTGTTTCAATTTCCGCTCTTCCATATAGGCAGGTGGGGCAGAGCCCCTCCATATACATGTATATCAGCCGTTCAACACATGGTAATATTTATACGGTCCTCATTCACAACTCCATACATTTTTAATTTCATTGAAATATTAATTGACCAACAATAAAAAAA
This sequence comes from Noturus placidus, assembly GCA_022414735.1. NCBI lineage: Eukaryota > Metazoa > Chordata > Actinopteri > Siluriformes > Ictaluridae > Noturus > Noturus placidus. The sequence continues at coordinate 20,510 of JAFFST010049871.1, forward strand.
AGATGTTCATTGCCTCATTAAGAGTTATTATTGCACCTAGTGGTCAAAAATGGGAATTGCATCAAGTGCTAATAAAGGCCCATCACCTGCCCCATGTTCAGAAGAGAAGCAGAGGACATATTAATGACAGGGTTGCCAGGGTAGTGTTTTCCCCCGAACAAACTGGGGTAATTTAAAAATACTCTGGCCTCCAAGATCTTGATTTGGAATTCAGATTAATAAATTTCCACAAACAAAGGCAACGTGTTACTGCACAGTGTGTCTAAGATGTACATAACCATACCTACTGTAATAGCTATTACAAAGATATGCAAATAGGGAAGGGGGATTGTACAATGTCTGTACATCAGAAATGTGTGTGCACCACTGGGACCTCGTTTCCCACTCAGTGGTGGAGAAAAAGCAAAAAGTGTCTCGTGTTTTCAATGCCACAACTTTTGTGTGGTTTTTGAGATGTAGTTGGGCTGTAAATTTTGCTGAAACCTGGCAACTCTGGTTAATGATAGTAGCTCTTATGTGTATCAAACACAGGTGAACAAATGTACATCTACAGAATGTTGGTGAAGCTCAACTGTCTATTATGAAGTTCTCAACTTAGGTTTTTCGAGGCTATGTTATAATTACTAATGTCGTCCTGCTCCACCAATGTCTATAGTCACGAGCTGCTGCTGGTTTGTTCCATGAAGTGCTCCTGCAACTTCATAGCAAATTTTTGGTATTCACAGTAACATGGCCACTTTTAGAAGTAAATACTTGAATTAAAATGTAAGTCTTAAAAAGGCCAAAATATCAACACAATTACATAACACATCCTCTAGAACGGTCACACACAGTTTACGCCATCTGTGCTAGCCTGGGTGCTGCTTTTAGCACATGTATGACAGGCGAAATCAAAGCTCGTTTCATGGCTGTAGAAGCTGACTGGCATATCAAATTGGCAGTTCTGCATTTCTTCCAGTGTATCTGACACTGAGGATGCTGGGAGAGTGTTATTAGGACACCAACTCCCTACAGAGCCCCACAACGAAGAACCAGGCCACTGACTGTGTTCCTCACATTCAAATTCAAGAGGAAAACTGAAAAAATTGCCTTTAACAGACTGTAAATCAATTACAATAGCAGCATGATTACTTAAAGCATTATTGTGATCACATTCGGTCTATCTTTGATAGCTATACGGGTGAAGTAATATGTAAGGCAGGGAAAATCTAGTGATATTCTCAAACCTGATCTGAGAGCTTGTGTTCTGTGTTGCGATGACGTTCAGCTAAGGGAGTCTGAAGTGGGCACTCCTGCCAGGGAGGTACCGTTTTGTCTGGATCTTGAGAGGAGGATGAGAGCAGGACAGGAAGAGAGAGGCAACCTACCATCCTCCATCACTCAGGTAGGAGCCACTGTCTGCATGAATGCATGTGAGTCATGATAAAATCAACCATCAGAAGGTCACTACAACACTTCAGCTAAAGGTCTTTTTTTTTTTTTTAATCTGCACATTTTCGATAAAGCACAGTATATAAAAAAATTCAACACGAACTTATTATAAAGACCTTAATAACAAGTATGTTTGTGTACATATCATAAGTAAATGCAAAATAATGAAAATACAGCATTCCAAGCATAATCTTCACATTAACTTTGCCCAATTAAATTTTTTTTAAATTACAACCCACAACTTTATTGAAGATTCTACATATAAGGTGTTATAATATAGCATATTTATAATGGAAGATGATTTTAGGCATTATGCTTGGTTCGTCCTCAGATGTTTCTCTACATTTTTTGCTATTCAAATCTTACAGGATTTAAATCATTTAAATTCAACATTTGAATTTAAGCACACTGGGGAGGGGGGGGTGCTTAAAGATAAATGATGATAAATGATGTTTATGGAATAAAACATGAGGGGGCGTGGTTTTAGACCGGGTCATTAGCTACAGTTACCACCATAAGGTTGATTGTTTGCCTCTAACAGCATTTTCTGAAGTGTATTACATATATAAAAAATTATAGAATATAGTAATTAATAGTTTAATGTTTATGAAAATGTAGGCTTTTAAAAAGTTAAAGTTCAAATGCAGTTTTAAAGGAATGTAGCACCACAAACTTGTCATAGACGTTGCTCTTTTACACAGATACAGAAACAGTCCTACATATCTACATACATGAACAAAAAAGAGCAGTATCAGTGGCATATTAGCTTTCCCCGATCCCTCATCATTTAGTTTTTTTGCTTCGATTTTTTTATGCTTACTCAGCACTTGTTCTGCATTGTAACACATTTTCTGCTCTTCTGAATCATATTGAATAAGTTTTTATGCATTTTACCTCATCGCCCTTTAACCCTTTACCTCTCATCGTCTCTGTCCGTATAGGAGGAGGAGCTGAGACATCTGGAAGCACGTCGAGGTCTGGAGCTGCAGGGCCTTCAGACGCATGAGTCCGCATGGCCCCAGGAAAGAGCTCTGCTGCAACAAGAAGTGCGCCTGTTCCGTCAGAATGCCATCATCGTCTACATGAAGCTGCGCTGGATCCTCATGCACTGGAGGCTCGGGCGCAGGACAGACTTAGCCGAGGAGGGAGCTGAGGTCAGGCTGAATGAGGAAATAACATTTATGTGGATTATTTGAATAACAGTCAGGATGATAGTGAATGGGAAAATCCTGTGAGCTCATGGAAAGTCAATAAAGTTGTTCAGCTGGAATACTAGAAGAATGAATTGTGCTGCAGTTTTGCACAGCTTAATGCAAAGCACGAAAATGGAGCACATTTTCAGCTATTATTATTATTATTATTATTATTATTATTATTATTATTATTATTATTAGCTGTTCATAATTAAGTGCATAATGAGATCATTCAGATGCTGTCACTCTGTTTGCTCTGCTTGTTCAGGATGAACGGTTGGAAAGCATCCCAGAGGTTGGAATAGTGAGGGAACGTGCCGAGGAAGACTCAGATCGGGAGGACAAAGTGTGTCCCCAGGCCCTGTGGGGAGACAGCCCTGACCCTGGACCACTCTTACTGTCCCCGGATAAACTCCACTATCAGAAACAGGTACAGAAAATCAAGCATGCATGAATTTACAGAACCGATTGGGTGAAAAATGTGACTGTGATATTTCTTGACAGGGGGCACAGTGACTTAGTGGTTAGCACGTTTGGTCGCATCTTCGGGGTTCGGGGTTGTCGAGTCCCACCTTGATGAGTTTGCATATGCGAGGAGTTTGCATGTTCTCTCCATGCATCAGGGGTTTCCTCCCAGTCCAAAGACATGTTTTGTAGGCTGATTGGCATCTTATATTATTCATTGTGTGTGTGTGTGTGTGTGTGTGTGTGTGTGTGTGTGTGTGTGTGTGTGTGTGTGTGTT
>JAFFST010049871.1:30994-43594 GCA_022414735.1 Noturus placidus
CAATGATCCAAAACATAAAGCAAAATCTACAATGGAATGGTTCACAAATAAACATATCCAGGTGTTAGAATGGCCAAGTCCAAGTCCAGATCTGAATCCAATCGAGAATCTGTGGAAAGAACTGAAAACTGCTGTTCACAAACGCTCTCCATCCAACCTCACTGAGCTCGAGCTGTTTTGCAAGGAGGAATGGGCAAAAATTTCAGTCTCTCGATGTGCAAATCTGATAGAGACATACCCCAAGCGACTTACAGCTGTAATCACAGCAAAAGGTGGCGCTACAAAGTATTAACTAAAGGGGGGTGAATAATTTTGCTCGCCCAATTTTTCAGTTTTTTATTTGTTGAAAAAGTTTGAAATATCCAATAAATTTTGTTCCACTTCATGATTGTGTCCCACCTGTTGCTGATTCTTCACAAAAAAATTACAGTTTTATATCTTTATGTTTGAGGCCTGAAATGTGGCAAAAGGTCGAACAGTACAAGGGGGCCAAATACTTTCGCAAGGCACTGTAATTTCAATTGTGTAGGTTGAGAGAGGCTTCTCATTTTTATTAGGGTTTTTTCCCATTGTAGTTAATTCACCTCTCAGACAACAGAGGGCTCTAAAATGTGCAAACTCCTTTCATATGTCTGTGTGGTTGGCACTTCAACACTGCAATGCAGAGACCTTCTATACATTGGTGTTTAATAAGTGCTGACATCTTATACTTACCGAATCTATTAAACTAACCATTTTACACAAATAAATTTGGATTTTTTTAACATATTAAAGTGCCCCAATTATCCTATATTAAAGGTTCCTAATTTTATTTTGGAGGTCTTCTACAATAGGTTTACATGCATTCAAGATCAAAAAACACTTCTTTTCTCACAGTCTCTGAAACAGTTCGATCAAGGATCCGGTCTCTCTAAACCCTTCCTTTCTGAGAGCCTACTCTGCTCTGATTGGTCAGGTGGCCCAGTTTGTTGTAATTGGTCTGAAACACCGGAACTGAAATACCCGTTACCATATCTGAATTTCAGCCCCGGATTTGCTTTCACAGTGCAGAAAACAGCATCTTCTCGACATGGAAACAACACGAACCAAACTCTTCCAGGCCTCAGCTACAATTACAGTGTTTGAGTGTGGGTCAAAGCAGACGTTGTTTGCGGGCAGCCGATGAATACCATATGCAGGCATTATGTAAATTTGTTACAAACCTATGTAGGTTTGTTCAGGAAGTAAGGCTGGTATTACTGATGACTCGTTTCAGTCAGTTCAGAATCGGTTCTTTCATTTGGGAGACAATAACTCTGTCATGCACTTTGATCTTTGAAACTTTGCAGACCGTTTACATTCACAGACAGCTATATTACACACAAAGGTAATATATATATAAAAAAAAGCATAATGGGAGCACTTTAAGTCTACATTGAAGATATATACTATAATTGTGAGTAGCTGATCTAACCTTGTAACTTTCTTCACAGGGCAAAATCAGTCTGCTCTATGAGTGACTTCCAGCGTTTGATGGACAGCTCCCCCTTCCTGCCAGACAAGAACAAGTCAGGTGAATGTGCACGGGATGAGGTGACTCCACCCCTATCTCCTGATGACCTTAAATATATTGAGGAGTTTAATAGCAAGGGCTGGGATCTCTCCAAATCCCCACTGTCTTCCTGCCCAATCCCAGGCCCTGTGCTGCCCCCACAGGTAGTGGAGGCATGGGTGGAGCGGGCAGATACCCACAGACCTGTCCCTTCTTCTTCAGAAACATTTCAGCCAGCCGCATGGTACTTGACCACCAGTGCCACGCTAACCACGAATACCACAAGCAGCCTGGAGCAATGCCAGCATCTGGCTGCAAGAAGCTCCCCAGTGCCTGACCACTTTGGTGTGCGTGTCCTCCACAGCCCCACTAGGGCAGAGAGGTTGAACCTAGGACCGTCAGATCAGGAGTATGCATTATCCAGAGTGAGCAAAGAAAATGAAGGGGAGGACATTTTTGGAGGAAGGTGGCCATGTGAACTGAGACATTTGGAAGGTGGTGAGCATGCAACTCTGTGCACAGCGATGGGTTACACATCCTCGCTTGAGCTAGAACTGTCACGGAATCTCAGTGATGACATGAAGGAAGTGGCATTTTCTGTCCGCAATGCAATCCGCTCCAGCACAGCAACCGGAAGCAGTCCTGTGGACCGTCAAATGCGTGATGCAGCATGCCAGACCAATGGCTCAATGACACGTGGCACGCAAACCACGCAGGGTGTGAATGTGGCACTGCAAACACTCACCAGCAGTCCTCGCCGCTGCCTCACTCCTGTTTCATCACCCTCACGTAGCCTTAGGAAGGCTCAGTACTCACCTGCCACACAGGCCAAGTTTGAACGGTCATGTTGTTCACCAAAATATGGATCACCCAAGCTCCAACGCAAGCCCTCGTGTACCAATGCAGCACAAGGCAAATCTGAACCCCCTGCCACCACATCTAGAGCTCCAACGCCCACTTTGCAGTGTCTGAAGGGCAACAGTGAGTCAGCATGGGCACGTTCCACCACCACCCGAGACAGCCCCGTCCACACCACCATCAATGATGGCCTCTCCAGCCTCTTCAACATCATTGACCATTCCCCAGTGACCTATGACTCAGCGCAGAAGTTCAACAAGTCACCCAGTCGTTCCAGGCCCATTGAAAGTGGGCCTGCAGGTGTTCCAGACCCTAAAGCAGGCAATGTAGGAGCACCACAGGACCTGGCAAGACCTTCCAGGGGTCGTTCGCCCAGCCCTATCCAGCTCATAGTGGAATTGCAGGGTGAGAAAACCCCAGAAACAATTAGCATCAGGCAGGACTTGTCAGCTCCACCGGGTTACACGATAGCAGAGAATGCAGCACGGATATTGAATAAGAAACTGTTGGAGCAGGGTTTCAGAGAGGAGAAGAAGCAAGGTTCAGCCACGGCAGCACAAAGCAAAACGGGAGAAGTGGACAAACCTGGATGTATTGAGGTACAAGTGGAATATTCTTAAGCATACAGATACAAATTGTCTCATTCTCACTTTGTTTGTTCTATACATACTGATAAAAGTGTATGACAACTGTAATTGATTAAAAGTTAGGAATTTCTTCAGCACTGTAACTGGAATGTCAGTGACTAAGCTAGTGTCTGGTTTGGTCTCATCATGCAGATGGTGCAGACTGAGAATATTTAATTAATCAAAGCTGCATGCCTTTGTGTGCCTCTGGCTAGGAAGCATGGGACAGAGATGCTGTGCTGCAGCTTATTAATTAACAAAATCTGCTGCTTAATTTTTTCTTGCTATGGACTCGTGCTCAGCTCCACACAGTTGCTCTGATGAATAATTATGTAGCTACCATTGGTAGAGATGGTTAAAATACTGTCCATTTGGATGACTAACACACTGAGTGAATATAAGAAATGTCTGTCAACAGTAATGTAGGTTATCCGCAGTTGTGACGTTCAAGCCTTTGCTGAGATCACACAAATTTACTGTTTAATTTGAATGAAAAAATAATAAAGTAGCAAAAGGCTGACCGTTTGTAAATCGCACATTACAGGCAACCATAGTAAAAAAACATGTGATAACTAGTGAAGGGAAACAGATGGCCTTTGTTTTAATGTGTTATTGGTGTAATCGATTTAATCAAGCAGTAAACAAGATAATCACACCAGGTTGCCAGTGAGTTATGGGAAAATGTCTCAATTTGATCATATGCAATGTCAGTCAAATGGCCTCTTTCTGTGAGGTGGTTATATTTAGTGACAAAAAGCAAGTTTAACCTGAAAACTTTATTTTAATTAAAAATATTGGTTGGTTAGCTAGCTAACATTTAGTAAACCAGGTAGCTTTGGTTACGTTTTGAGCCAATGGTGAGGGCTAACTGTAGATCAAGATCAAGTAAATTTTTTGCTTTAGATATGGATATATCTATATAATGCTGTCCTGTACTCTGCCAGGGTACTACATGTCACTTTTATGAGTCCCAAGAGGCATATGTTTTGGCCATATTTGAAGGGAAATGCTGTCACACTTGTTAAAGTGCTGAAAGCTTGACTGAGGAAATGGAGGAAAGCATATGTTGCTAATCAGTGCTTGGAAGAGCAAGAAAATAAAGCATATTTTCACCTGGATTACACTAGTTGATAATATTATCCACCTTACCGCTATGAAAGCAGCACCTAAGGTACATCTACTATAAGATATCGATACAGGAAAACATACTGTATAGAGTTTATAAATACTGTGGTGTAATGTATACGCGGTATGTTTCTTCTCTGAATGGACAGCGAGTTTGGTCATGCCAAAACCCCGACTCACCCCTTTTACAGGTCCCACAACAAGAGGAGTGGACTTCCTGTAGCCTGCAGTGATGTTTCTCATCGAGCCTGATCACACAGGCTGTTTTTTTTGCCAACATCTCCTATGTCTTGTGAGATTGTATTTTTGTGCTGATTAGTGTTTTGCCCTGTCTCCCTCTCCGGACTGTCTCCAGAACCACACTGTCTTACTCTCTGCTCCCTGGGGTCTGTAATGCCGCTCGCACGCACGAGCTGTCCCGTAAGTTCCTCTTCTATGACGTTTACCCTCAGAGCGACCTCACCGTGTCGTGTCCAACTGTGTTTTATTTTTATGGATCTCTATAGCACTGCATGCCACATTATTCTCACAAAGACAAGGTTTTGGCCATCAGGTCTTGTGGGTTATATGGTGTGTGTTATTTTTGACTCACTTTTAAACATTGTGGTGTAGGTGTGAGCATGCACATCATTTGTCTGATTAATGAAATCCATCGATAACTAAAAAATTTATCTAAAAAGCTAGCAGTATATCGCTTTTAATATCTCTAGAATAATCTAATGCATTAGGATACACTATTTAACACAACAGGAATGCCACTGACACTGTACATATATCAGGACATACTGCTAGCTTTTTGGATGTTGTGGATATTTTCACAGGCAATTAAAATGACCCCATTGTGTTTCCACTAGGTTCTGCTATGCTTCTTGTGTGTATGATGTTGTCCTCTTCCATTCTATCCTTTCTTTACCTCTTTTACAGTTCTTTCAGTGGAGGCCATATTAAGAGGCGAACTATTTTCATGCCTACATAAATGACCTCCTCGAAGACTACACACTAACAAGTTCAGCTCTTTCTGTTCTTTTCCCGGTCTCCATGTAGTGTTAACAGACAATTCAATTGTGTGTATCATTGTTGCATGCTAATGGCAGATTCTGTGGTGAAAGCTGCTGAAAAAACCCCAGAGACTAGCATGAATTCCATACTGATCCAAGCTACTTTATGCTAGCTGACTTGTAAAATCTTCCGAGTTTTGCTGATGCAGCTAGCATTGACATGCTGGATATTTTCAGGAGGGCCATATATACACCATACGTAGTGCATTTATTGTAAGGAGTGGACCGAGCACACTTCTAACACTGACTGCTTGCTCTGCGCCTCACAATTTATCGCCTAACTTGCATTCTTAGCATAAAAGAGCCACTCTTGGGAGACTGTAATGTTTTATTACTCAAGTAATATTCGGGTATTACGTGTCATTTGTGTGTTTCAAGGAGACAGGAAATCGTTAGTTTAATTCTTCTCAAATAAATAAATGCTTTGATGCCCAAGACACTACTCAAAACACTCTCTTTACAAATGTTAGGATCTGTGAAGGCAGAATGTGAAAATACCCCCTCGTCCTTAATATCCTAGCTAGATGGTTAGTTGCTAATCCACTCGTATTTGTCAGAGGAGAATATGAGGTGGATTCCATCATCTGTGCCTCAATTTACATTGTGATAGTAATAGTAATTTATTTAAACAACCACTGTTTTCTTTATCACGAACATTATCTCTGCTTGCTAACTGCTAGCATGCATTTGTCACAGGTAGACACAAGAATTTTTAGTATCTGATGTTAAAATGCTCTGCTAAGTGTAAATTTGCTACATCTACAGTGCCCTCCAGAATTATTGGCACCCTTCAGGAAAATGAGTTAAAATTATATAAAACCTAATAAGTAATATTATATCAGCACCTCTAACACCTGACGCCTGCCCTGGAGAGAATAACAGCACTTCTCTGGAGAGTCTCTTTATGTAATGTAATGTAATGTAATGTCAAACAAGGTTGGAGACACTTATAGAGGGTCTTGGTTCACTCATCCATGCAGAACCTTTTAAGCTCATTTATATTCTTAGGTGTTGTGCACATGGACTTTTCTCTTCAGTTCAGAGCACAGGTTTTCTGTAAGGTTCAAATCTGGAGAGCGAGATAGGCATTGCTAAGTGCTGATTTTGTGTTATATAACCATTTTTTTGTCTTGTTGAATGATTTTATCTATGGCCAAGATAGAGGCAGAGGCAACCAGGTTTTTATCTGAAATATCCTTGTAGTGAGATGTTGTCATCAGTCTTCACAATTGCTGCTGAACCATCTGCCACAAAACAGCATCAAAACATCACTGCTCGACTTCCATTTTTTACAGTGGGATATCAGATGCTTTTCCTTGTTTGCAGAATTTTGTTGCAAGCCTGCTAATGATGTGCATGACCACAAAATTAGATTCTGGTCTCTTCTTCTGATCTGACCACATCACAGTACGTTTCTAATGACACTTGGTGAGGTTTTTTCCAAAGATGCTCTCAGGAAGGAGCATGTTTCTTGCAATGCTTACAAACAGCTTCTTCTGAACATGGTATATAAAATGTTGATTTTGAAACTTTATAACTACAAGAATGAACTAAATCGTGTAATTCTTTTTTTCCCTCCTGCACCATCCGCCTTACTGTGTGTGGAGACAGTTTGCTCATGCGTGCAATTCCTGAAAAATTTCCAACTGTTTCAGTCTTGTGAAACTTTTTGTCATGGCCCTAATTGTGATATGAGAAAAGTAGAGGAACAGATAGTCTTAAGGTAAATAACCCTTAATATTTGGTTGTACAGTATATCCTTTGCTCGCAATAACAGCATCAAGCTGGTGACCCACTGACATCAACAAACTGTGATGATTAACAGCACTATAATAAATGAAAACAAACTGACAATCTTGAACAACTTTGCACACATGCAGCATCCATTTGTCATGGATTCCCATGAGGGGAAAAAAAAACACTTTCAGCAAGAGATGGTTGATGATCTGCAGAAAGCAATTAAAGTGATTGCTAATCATCTTTTGATCTCAATCCCAAATGTCTTCAATTTATAATGAAAACAATAGAATTGGCCTTGCTGTTTCAATACCTTCAGAGAGGACTGTGTATCTACTGAGAATTCTGGTTCGGTTCTCAGGCAGGGAACCAAACTAGCCACTGGGGGCTGCACAAGCCAGTGCACTCTCAGTGAAGGTCCCAAGCCCAAATAAAATGGAAGGGTTGCGTCTGGAAGGGCATCCGGCGTAAAAACCTGTGCCAATTCAAACATGCGGATGGTAGATCCACTGTAGCGACTTTCTAACAGGGAGCAGCTGAACGAACAACAACAGTTTCTACTATTTGAGTGCGTAATGCTAAGTACTGTATGTTTGTACAGTTATTATATACAATTGTTTTTGCTTATTTTTGTGCCAATTGTTCTGGAGGGCATGTTGTATAATCTAAATCAGCCATCCAAGAGGTGAACTATTTAAAAATCACGTCATAGGTTTAAACATCAACTACCATGCACTGGAGCATGGTTTATAACAGATGAAGCATGTACTTTAGATTTGAAATGAAATAATAATAATAATAATAATAATAATAATAATAATAATAAATATAATAAATAGAATAAGTTGTGTCATCAGTCTCCCAAGTGTACAGGAGTTATTAATACACCGTCAGCCGCTAGAGTGTCAGGCTCGTCTTGTGTAATGAAGACGATGTGCTTTGACACGCTTTATCAGGCCAGATGAAGTGTCTCTCTATTTCCTCTGTTTATTTTTAGCAGAAGTAGTTTGTATTGTGTCATAGATATCTCCATCTTTCATGTGAAACAAGGGCCCTGAAGAAATGCAATAATAACATCAGACAGATAGATGTTAGACAGAGAGACAGAGATGTTAGAGTAAGAGAATGATGACAAAACTGAGTGTCTTTCTTCAGCTGGAATGGGATTTTCCAATGTGGAACTTCAGAAAGAATTTGAATTATGATATTATTTGTGTGGTTTTGGTTATACTGGTATCTTCATAGATAATATTATTACATTGAAGAGTCTTGAGTAGGGCTGCGCAATAGACGGGGGGGGGGGGGGGGGGGTGGAGAATATGGCAATATTGCATATTGTTTAATGTTTCATTTAAAATAGACTGGTGAACCTGTGATGTATCATTTCAATTTAAAGACCAGCCTGCATGAATTTTACCACAATTTAATTGTTCTTTGATTACAAGAAACCACAATTTATCACACAAAACACCCACAAAAAACTCACAGTATCTGAAATCTCGTTTGCATATTGCTGGTGATATTAGAAAGGCCAAAAGCAGCCCTAATCTTGTTATTTTTCTTATAGAAATCCTTTAAATGTGTGTATATTCATGTGTCTCCTTCCTGAAGGACCTCCCAAGATCACCTGTAGCCCCGCCCCTGGACTCCTGTTTTCTGCGACCGGCACGTCCTGCCAATCGCCGCCCTCCCTCTCGCTGGGCTGCGCACTCTCCTTGTTCTTCACCCAACTACAAAGACCACACGGAGGGATTCCACTTCCCTTCACCCATTAGACCTGCTCAAACCATCCCAGAAACAGAGGAGTCCAGTCAGGAACTACCTCAGCACCCAGCCTGAGGACATCCTGCACCAGCCGAGCCTGTTCACTGTCCTCTCCTATCTTCTTCTTCTATTTTTCTTTCCTCACCTCTCCTACAATTATCTCTAGCTCCATGATTGTTCTCTCCATCTGTCCGGTTATCTTTTCTCCTTCACCTCTCCCTTCCCTGTCTCCTTCTCTTCCTTTTTTCTTCCCATGCCCTCTATTATCCTTTCTTTCTCTTTTCCTTTTCTTCTCCTCACTTCTCTTGTTTTTCTCCTCTCTTAATTAATTTCTTCTTATTTGTCCTACTAATCCTCCCAACTTCTTATTTCCTCGTCTTCCTTTCAAATATCCTCTACCTCCCTTCCACCTTCATTCATTTCTCCTCACCTTGTTTTCTTGCTTCTCTCCTTCTCATACTTTCATCTTCATCTTTCATCCTCATCATCCTTTAATGTTTTCTTATACATATCCTCTGAGTATTCTCCTCATATATGTCATCATCTCCGCTCAAACTCTACCTCTTCTCGTCTCTCCTCTACCTCATCTTCATCCTTTACCCCCCCTCATCGTTCACTCTCAGTCCTTCTCCTCTTTCCTCTTACCATTCTTGCACGTTCCTCTCATTTTGTCCTTCTCAACTTCCGTCTCTCCTACTTTCTCCTCTCCTCCTCCATCTCTTCTCCTTTAATCCAGCCTGACCATACAAGCGTCACCAGAGTGTTGGAACATTCTAGTCCTTCTCACACCCTTCACATTCTCAACACAGGGGATGAGAGAAGGACGCAGTTCCTCGAGCACCAGCCGACAAGCAACAACCTTCTAGTACTTTCTGTGAGAATTCAAGGACCTCGAATGTACTGAAGCAAAACTCGACCTACTCCATCAGAGGTGCCTAAACACACTTGATATCTCAATGGTCCCATATACATGTGTGTCTCTGTGTATATGCAATACGTATGAATTTACATGTGTTGGTCAGATTAAGATTGTTTTTCTTATATCCTGGGGGAAAAATGGATAAATCGATTTGTCTAAATGTTTACATGTTGTTGTTTTTTGTTTTGCTCATTCACTTAGGATATATGTGTTATCTCCTATGTACATACCTGATAGAATTATTTTCTTATAATTAGCGTGATTGGGTTGGGATTTTTATTTTTAATTAATTTTTTTTTTTGCTTGTGGCTTAAATGAATTTGAGTACAAAGAAAATACATTTTATTTATTTTATACACCGCAAAAAAAGAAAATGCGACCGAAGAACAGACACCTGAGTCAGGGAAACACGAAATATGATGTCAACAACACTGACGTATTTATTACTCCAAATGAAAAGTTGAATGTTTAATGCACCACAACAGGAAGGTAACTGGCAACTGATTAACCTTATGCATAATTTCCTGCATAATTTGATCTGCATGCCGTTTTAAAACCTAGCACTTTAGTGCATGATATTATATGCTGTTGTACCTTGTGCTATTTCACTATAATATAAGAGCCCTGTATACAAACACACACACACACACACACACACACAAACCACTTTCCATAGTCTGTAATTTTGTTGCCATCAAGTTTACACAAGTTAGACCACTTTTTATGTCACTTATTGTACCTATTCGCCTGTCTTTGTATAGCTGTTATTATATTTAAATTCTTTCTTTAATTTAAAGGATAAAATGGGATTGTAAAAAAAAATGATGAATGTTTTAAAGTAAGTCAGTGTCTAAAGTCTAATGATATAAAGTCTGTTTAATTGGTAATAAAAATGAATGTGCATTTACAGAAATTACCTGACTGGTTACACTGTTCTTTTCTGTAAAAAAGTGGGGGAAGTATTGAACACGTCAACATTTTTTTCAGTAAATATATTTCTAATGAGGTTATTCACATGAAATTTTCACCAGACATCTGAAATATAAAGGTCCATAAATAAAGTTATATATAATAAAGTGGAATGACACCGGAAAAAAGTATGGAACATTCTAACTGAAATTTATTTAATACTTTCTTTGTAATGACCACTTCAAGATGCTTCCTGTATGAACAAATTAATGGGCCGCAGTATTCAGGTGTGTTTTTGGCTCTTTCTTCTAAACATATTGTCTTTAAATCCAGTGATTGACTGGGATATTCTAACACTTACATTTTTTTTCTCTAAAACCAATTGAGAATTTCCCTTTCTGTATGATTTGGCTCTTGACAGAGCGCTTTGCTTTTACCCATCAAGTTTCTTGTGTGACACCTTGGTAACGAAAAGCCTTTTTATAGAGCATCAATTTACTAACCCAGCTGATATTAATTTGCACAGATAGGGGGTATAATTACTTCAGCTGGTTCCTTGCCTTTTAGAACTGCTTTTTCTTAGTGTCATTCCACTCTATTTCACATAACTTTATTTATATGGACTTTAATGTTGTGAATTCTTTATATTTCCGGATTTCTTTAGTTAATACTGATATCTGGTGAAAATTTCATGTGAGTAGTCTCATTGGAAATATATTTACTGGAAAAAATGTTGACTCATCCAATACTTATTTCCCCCAGTGTGTGTGTGTGTGTGTGTGTGTGTGTGTGTGTGTGTGTGTGTGTGTTCCCTCATGGATCAATAAAGGACACACATCCAACTTTTAAGAAATTGAGCGTTTTCTAAGCTAAGCAGCCTTTCCAGAGCTAATATTAGGGCCAGAAATCTGAAATGAAGAAACTTCACAGATGCATTGTATCACTCTATTGCAAATCAGATTTCTGAATGTTTTTATATTATTATTATTATTATTATTATTATTATTATTATTAATATTATTATTATTATTAATATTTCAGGTGTAGAGACACTATTCAATACTACCTACTGCACCTTTAAAGCAGCATTCACACACCCTGCTGGAGATCTAGGGTTAGATCTAGGGCAATTTTGGTCCAAAACTTAATCCTAGTACACCATAACTGTTTAGCAGTACTATATTCAATACTCAATTCAATTCAGTTTTGGTTGCACTTTCAACAATATACATTGTCCAAAAGGAGCTTTACAGAAATCTATAAATTCAGAGTATAGATTTTAAATTTATTTAAAATGAATTTATAATCTTCCCAACTTGCCCTGATGACTCCGGTGTTTGTAAAACCTACAGCACACAACTGGACACTTGCAGGACAAGAGCAGGGCTGCAGGAAGTTTTCAATTAGTATGCACTGTTTCACCCAGTTACATTTTAAGGAGTTGCAGTGTATGATGATGTAAAATAGTTATTAGGTTAGTGTTGAAAAATCCGCAATGCGTAAATGAAGTGATCGGCCACATATGTAAATCCCATAGCAAGTCAGATGTTTTTGAAATACAATCATTTATTGCGTGTGCTCATGCCTGTCTATCATTTTTCATGAGAGTAATGCCTTCATTAATGTGCTGTTTAATGTCTTAAAGCACTTTGCGATTTAGGATTCAAAAGATGAAAGTCTGTAATTTTGTTCTCCTACTTGATTTAAGCTACAACAATTACGACATTCATTATACAACAATTATACATTCATATGTTAAATAATCATGCATAATATATTTGTATTTAAATTATATTAAGTGACATCAGTAGAAAGAAGAGAGAAAAATCTGTGAAGAAAAAGATGTCTTTTAGGCTGAGGGTTTTTTGTCTTTTAAATTCACTTTGATACAAGGGTGTAACCATGGTATGGACAATTGGGGTGTCACGGTTCCCCCTGGTGGCTGTACGCAGGTACTGCACCTTTGCTCGGCCGGAAGCGGAGTGCATGACAGTTCTCAACACGTGGACTGTGTTTACGTTTTTGTGTGTGTCTCCACCCCAGTTTGCCGGTAGACTCCATGTCCCAGCAGCC
>JAFFST010049871.1:45729-58479 GCA_022414735.1 Noturus placidus
TACACACAGGTGGATTCTATTTATGAACATTAGACATTTAGGTCAACATTGGATCATTCAGAGATCCTCACTGAACTTCCGGAGAGAGTTTGCTGCACTGAAAGTAAAGGGGCTGAATAATTTTGCATTACCAATTTTTCTGTTTTTTATTTGTTGAAAAAGTTTAAATATCCAATAAATTTGGTTCCACTTCATGATTGTGTCCCACCTGTTGTTGATTCTTCACAAAAAATTACAATTTTATATCTTTATGTTTGAAACCTGAAATGTGGCAAAAGGTCGAACAGTTCAAGGGGGCCGAATACTTTCGCAAGGCACTGTATAAATATATGTAGGTGCTGTTGCTATTAACTTATTCACCACATTTTTCTGGCTTTTATTTATTTAGGAATGAAACGTGTTGCATTGTGGGATGTGATATATTATGTAGATTGCTTTGGGTGTATTAGAGGAAATTCAACTGCAGAAGTGTGTCACCTTGAGAGCACAGTGGTTGGGGTTGACTCCAGGGTTGGGGGTTCGATTCCCGCCTCCACCCTGCGTGTGCAGAGTTTGCATGTTCTTGTTGTGCTTCTGGGGTTTGCTCCGGGTATTCCAGTTTCTTCCCCCAGGTCAAAAACATCCACTGAAGGTTGATTGGCATCTTGTAGTATGTGAATGTGTGTGTGATTGTTCCCTGAGATGGGGTAGGGTTAGGGTTGTGGGATTTCATGACTGCACTATGGTTTTAGACATGTACTGCAAAATGAAGTTTATAGACTACTTTTTGAATATTCTCACCGGGGGGTTGGGGGGCGGGTACTTATCTTATCTTATCTCTATAATTCATAGGGTGTGGTTTTCTATTCATGCGATTTCATGCATGAGAGAGCCAAAATCCCAAAAATCCCTCAGTTCTATTTTCTGCATATGACTTAACTATAACCGATTTACAGGTTATTGCAATCTAATCTATGTACTATGAATGTGCATATATTTTCAGGGAGTGTGTCATGGCAGAAGGCTTGGGAGCTGAGATCTATGTAATTAGCATTATTGTGCTGCATGTGTTCTCTTGACCATGTCTTTATTGTAACAATCATGACTTTAAAAAAGCCGTTAGTTGCTTTTTCCCTATTAGGAGTGTGTCTGTGTCCCTGTATCTGTGCTGCTACAAAGCTGTGTGTGTGTGTGTGTGTGTGTGTGTTGCATGCTGCTTTGGCGGTGTTGCTGATTTTGCAGTCTTCACCAGCTGTCTCTTCATCAATAACATGAAAACTGGTACTCCTCTGCACCATCTCTCTCTCTCTCTCTCTCTCTCTCTCTCTCTCATGTGATTGTCCTTGTGTACCTGCTTTCACTGGTAAATCAAGCTCCTATCAGAACCACCCAATGAAATCACCACTTAATTCAAAAGCAGAGTTAAGGAGTTTCATGTTTTAATAAGCTTATAGTGAGCAGTCTGCTGCTTGTCTTGTAAAGTGAATTAAACCATGACCTTCTCTTGTCCACCAAGAACACTGAAATATTGCCATGGAGCAGGGGAGTGATTTATTGCCATGTCCACTGAAGGGTGCTTCATCAATCAATGCTTTTTCTTCAATAATAAAAGAAAGGAATCAGCTCACCCTCAGTGATGAGACATTTTATATAGTCTGATTTTGCTTTAATACTGTGTGGTCGTTGTTGTTTTTTTTTTCTTTTTGGAAAGTCTAATGAATAATAAAAGGATGTAAAGAGTCAGAGGCATCTAACTAAACCACACACACGCCTATTTTCTATCCTCAGGGACAGTGTGTATCACAGTGCTCTCATTTTACCATTACAGGGAATGACAAGCAGGAGCTACAGTGTTCTAGCTCGCTAGATTTGATTTGATTTTGCTCCCAGCTTTCCATTACAGAGAATAAAAAACCCTCATTATTCAAGAAATGCAATATTCTACCTGTTGTAATATTCTCCTAAAATTTAGTCAACATGTATGTTAGGACATGTTAGTATGAGGTCCTTCCAAATGTGTCGTGCTCAGAGAGTCCATCATTTCATTTTCCATACCGCTTATCTTACAAGAGGTCGCGGGGGAGCCTGGAGTCTGTCCCAGAGAACTCTGGGCACAAGGCAGGGAACATCCTGGACCAAACCATCACAGGGCAGAATCATACACATATTCATACACTACGGACAATTTGGAAATGCCAATCAGTATTTGTATTAATGTGTGAATCCATTTAACATCTCGTGCTTGAAACATCCTTTTCCATGAGTCATCCATTATAGGTTTCTGAGAAATGAACACATTCGCCCCTTATATAAAGTCACATGATCAACAGGAAGTAGCATATTTTACCGGATTATAAGGCACAGCCTCAAATATATATATATTATATTTATTTATTTATTTATTTATTTATTTTAATCAAAGACATGTTAAAAATCTAATTAAAAAAAGAGAGAGAGAGAGAGAGAGAGAGAGAATGTTACCAAAGATTGGTTAATACATTTGTTTATTGGTTAAATCTTTACATAGATTCCAAGTTGATATGTGAAAAGTTCATTTTTAAGAGTTACAAATGGACTGCAATAATGGAATCACCCAAAGCACATGTTGCGAAAGAGCTTCTCCTACAGATACCATGCTGCAACCACATGCACTGAGGTGTGAGCTGCCAACTTTCACAAAAAGCCCTGATGTTTGTCCTTGGTAGAACAACGTTCTTTCTTCCTGTACAGCTCCGAATCAGATTTTGTTTCTATAAAATCCATTCTGTGTCCCTGGGTCAAACTTTCCACTAACAAATCTGTTGGATCGAGCCTGATCGAGCCTCAAGCTGAGCATGTATGTCTGTGTTTTTAAAAACAAACAGGGAGCCACCCAAGAGCTGAGCATCATTATTCTTACACGCTCATAAAGGGTTTGTAGTTTCTCATTTTCTCGAAATGAAGCCAGTAAATCTAATTTAATAGTTGCAGAAGTCTAACACTCAATCCAACATCTCTCTCTCTCTCGAGTTACAGGAGCAAAGCGTTCATGTTCTTTGGCTAGGAGGGATGGCATTCTGTCTCTCTCTCTCTCTGTCTCTCTCTCTCTCTGTGTCTCTCTCTCTCTGTCTCTCTCTCTCTGTCTCTCTCCCTCTGAGCAGAATGCACAAGCATCTCCAGATAACCCATTAAAGTTAGGGGAATTTTTTGGAATATGACCGGGTCTAGACAGTTTTTGGTCAAGCAAAATTAAACCACTATTAATAGATAAAAACCAGTCTCTATGGGGTCTTACGATCACAGAAATGAATGCAAACTCAAACAAACTCCACAATATTCAGAAGAGCTTGCAATTTTTCAAAATTACAGCAGGTTTTCCACAAATTTGGGCCAAGACGCGTCATGTGACATCATTACAGCATGCATTCAGTCACTTCGATTCACGTGCATCGAACACGGGTACAGTTAAAAGGTCTCATTTACCAACAAAATCCACTGCAAACGAACGTGCAAAATAATGACGTGCAATTCAAATTTTTTCCAAAAAAAAGCACAAAAAACTCTGCAAATTATTTATGCAAAGTATTTTTGGCCGCAACAATCACAAGAAGCTCTGTGAAATTCTGTATAGACTGTAAAAGTTCAACACGCTGTTCTTTAATTAATAAAAATCGTAATCGTTTGGCAAATTCCTGTGGTGTAAGAAGAAAAATTCCTTCTTATTAAATGTTCTTAAACGTTATTAAATGTTCTAATAGCTCTTCCAAGGACCTTCTAAGGAACCTCTGTCTAACTGTCTTCCTGGTATATGCAAATTCAATTTTGTCTTGCCTTAAGGGTATGCAAACCTTTGCCTCAACTCTATACAGTATACTGCAAACTCTCATAGATTCCCTAGCTCACTTAGGAGTAGATGCAATTCAATGAGTTTATCTCATTTATGCGACCAAAATCTCCCAGTTTATCCGATTGCCTTGTCTTGCTGCTCCCAATCCACCGAATTGACCACTTAAGCAAAGTGGCATTGGTGTGATGTCTGTTTTAATTGAATAGCAAAGCCTTATTTAATATCAACATCTAAGTTTGCCTGCATTATTTTAATACGTCTAATCTCCAGTTAAACACACGCGCACCCACTGAGATGTGATCCTATAAAAATCTGTGCCTGCTTTTGCAAATTGAATAAGTGGAAATTGGATTGCATAACATTAAGCCTCAGAGTGTCCTTTATTCCGAATAGAAGCTCTTGTTTTTATAGTGACATTGGTGGATTTTTATCACACGCTCTTTTCTTTCAGTTGCATAGTTCAGAAAACCCCATAACAGAAATCAGACATGGGGAGAATCCTGAAGGCTGTCCGGTTCAGCAGCTAATTTTCATCCGATAATCTTTTATTGCCTGCAAATGCTCTTTACAAAAGCCCCCATCTAGGAATTTGGTCTCAGATGAAGAGAAAGAGTGAGATGAGAGAAAGGGGAAGAGAAAGACAGGGACTCAGGGCACTTAATATCCATGTCTTATCTTGTTTTAAGTTGATGTTATCATTAAGAGCATGTTGCATTAGAGCTGTCACTGCAAAAACAGAAGCATAAGGATTGTGATGAAGCTGCGCAGTTTGTGGGTCGAAGATCAAGGCTGGTTTTGCAGCATGATGCAAATATCTGTATAATTTTCTTTAAGATATTATAAACACATGGTGAGTAATGATCCGGTCATTTTTCCTCTTGAACTATAAACACATTGCAACATAAAATAAATAGTGCTTCTCTAGTGTGAGAGATTATTATGGGTGTAACTCAGTATCTCTATCTGTATCCTGAACTCTATCTGAAGACATTGGGGTCTGACTGGGGTTGTTTTTTAATAAACCCTACCACTAGGTTCCCAAAACATTGGGGGGGGGGAAAACCCCAAATGTAGAAATATCAGCCCTGTTAGTATGAGGTGTGAATTCTGGCTCTTACAATTCCTCAACTTTAATTCAATTCAAGTCAATTTTATTTGTATAGCACTATTAACAATGGACATTGGCTTAGTGGTTAGCATGTTCGCCTCACACCTCCAGGGTCACCTCAGGGGTTTGAGTCCATGTGTGTGCGGAGTTTGCATGTTCTCCCTGTGCATCGGGGGTTTCCTCCGGGTACTTTGGTTTCCTCCCCCAGTCCAACAGACATGCATGGTAGGCTGATTGGTGTGTCTAAAGTGTTTGTAGTGTATGAATGGGTGTGTGAGTGTGTATTTGATTGTGCCCTGCAATGGACTGACACCCTGTTCAGGGTGTACCCCACCTTGTGCCCGATGCTTCCTGGGATAGGCTCCAGGTTTCCCGTGACCCTGAAAAGGAGTAAGCGGTAGAAGATGGATGGAGAGGTAGGGCATCCGAACGGATCAGGCAGGTCCAGAGAGCAGAAAGGATTAGGATCACGGGCATCTCCATAAAATCATGTGTGGCTTGACAGAAGGAGAGAGGGAGGTAAAGAGAGGGAGAGATTGTTAGGTAAGACTGTGCTTTGTGTAAAAGAAAGCTTGAGTAAGTAAGTATGTAACCTTAGAGCATGGTGCTTTTGTTTCCTCCAGCACCATAGCCCGTGCTTTTATTGTGGCATTCATTTTTACTTCCTGGTCCTGTCTTTGCCCCTTTTGTGTTGTCATGTCTACTAATCCCAACTGTCTCCACCTGTTTCTGCTTAGGCTCCTAATTAGTTTCACTGTGTTGCTGCAAGGTTTCCTTGCATTCATGTGCTTTTCTGGGCCTTCTTTTTGCATTTTCTTGTTTCCTGGTTTTTTTTTCCTTCTTGTTTTCACAATTTTGACCTTGTGTCTGTTTATTATTTATGTATACGGATGTTCAGTTTTTAATATTATCTCCCTGTGTTTCAACCTCTGCTGTGGACTATGATGGTGATGATTTCTGCCTTGCCTGTAGTAAACCTATTGATTTGACTTTCATCCTGCCACACTGTAATAAAAAAGACTAAATTTAGCAGTCATTTATGCCAACAGGGTTTCCAATAGAGTACTCCAAAAATGATCAATAAACTTGTGTAAATGTATTTACAGATAAAGTACTGTAATATCTCTGATGATTTTTAAACAAAGCAACTTCCAGTTAATGCAGTGCTGGGACTTGAACACATGACCACCTCAACTGTAACTCAAAGCCACCAGAACTTGTGTACTTGTTACTGCATCGTTTATATAGAACGACTCATTTGCTTAAAACTCTTGCAGTTTACAGTTGTTTATGTTGCCAGAAAATTACTATACAAATTTCAGCTGATTTTTCACAGTGCACTTCTAAACACATGTTACAATGATTGATTTCAACTAGAGATATGTGCCTGACTCAGTGGGGTTTTTTGTTTGTTTGTTTGTTTGTTTTTTTTAAAACCCTGTATTGCATGGCGTTTCCATATGGGACCAATTAATCTCCAATGTTTTGATCGATGCTCCTGGAAGTTCATTCATTCATTGACCTTCAGTAAGCACTTTATCTTGATCAGGGTGGACCTGGCGCCTATCCTGGGAACACTGGGTGCAAAATGGAAATACACATTGGATGGAACAAAACTACTGAACTAAAAAAACGTGGGTTTTCTTTTAATAACATATATATATATATATATATATATATATATATATATATATATATATATATATATATATATATATATATATACACACACACATCTTTACCAAGGGTGCCAGTAATTCTGAGCTGACTATAATGTTATGTTATGTTCTCATATGAGGATAGTGTTGTCTCACAAGGGTAAGGGTATCTTAGGTAATACAGACAACTTTTTTTAAGTTAAAAAGACGTAGTAGGACAACACATTGCTTAAAAAGTAAGTACATTTATTTATATAGGACTTTAAATACAACATTAGGCCAATGTGCATTAACGCATTAAAGTAGCAAGTTAGAAAACAATACAAATGAATTCATTTAACCAGAAGACATTCCACCATTAGAGTATACTGTACAAGCTTTAAATCAATGGGTCTGCTGTTTTAGAGTCTTGCGAGTGATCAGATTAATACTTTAATCAAGATTTAGGAACAGTAAGGAAGGCATAAAGTGGGTAGAGGTGTTATGTCAATGAAGATAATTCATAATCTAAAAGACAGTAAATTAAGAGTGAATAATAGAACAAAGAGAGCGACAATATTTTGGATCTAAAACTTAGAGTAATATAAGAAACATAATCTGTACAGCAACTATCCACCCCATCTGCATTCAGCACGGTATTCAATCACCAGTTTACATTTCATTATCTCAATCAGAAGCTTAATCATAAACAATAAACCTTTAAATAACATTTGTTCATATTAGATAGTTTTTTATTTCCTAATTTTGTCCAATTTGTCATTTTCTTTCTTTTATATTTACCGGATATTATATTGTAACTGGATATGCATTTACTATAATGCTATACAATACTGAAATGGCTAGTTTCATTGTTTCAGGCTTCTGCTTATCTTTGCATGGCTTGGAAATAAGCCCAAAAAATATTGTGAGTTGATACTGGACCTCAGTCGTATTCTGTGGTGTCACAATGAACTAGGTTCACAGCTTATATGACTATCAAAATGCATCATATTGGATACTGGCTAGTCCAAGAACAGCAACGGTCAGGCCTCGTGAATGTGCTTTAGACTAAGAACTGCTACAGGTTTATCAAGAGTGCAAACACAATTAGATATACAGTATCAAATCATTGCTAGAAAAAACACCTCTTGGGAATTTTTCTCTGTTGGTTAGTTGACCTGTCAAAATGCATGTCTGTCTTTATTTGGAAAGTAAGTGGGTGCAGCATAACATAAAATAAATATAGTTATTCTTTAGTATGCAACCCCAAACAAATTCGGTAGAGTCAGACTCTTGAGCCAATGGAAAGACAAGGATATCTATCAATGACCTCTCTGTTTGGGTCTACCTCCTTGAGATAAAGGAACATACAGACAGTTAGTTCAGAAACTACTGCCTGCTTGTGTGCTAATTTTTAGATCAAGGCTGGATGTAAAACTTAAAACCCATCACAGATAAGGTGAAAGAAATGTCCATCTGCTTCTAATTTAGGATCAGCTAACCCACTACAGACCAGTGTGAAAGTTTTCTTTTATTAAAACTGTTCCGGGTTCAGTTGGAAAGGCATGAAGTGGCATGAAGCTCTCATGCTGCTGCTTCATACCTCTGACTGAAGAGCACTTCCACAACTTTAGGGTCAGCCAGAGTGGAAAGGTCACCCAGGTCCTTTTCGTTGCGGGCGATCTGCCTCAGGACACGCCGCATGATCTTCCCTAGAGAGTAAAATAATCAAAGAATTCATACCACAGCACTGTTTATCTCTGGATTGGCGAGACGGTGTTATTTTTCTTCTAGAAAAGACAGACTGCTGAAAGAACGATTGCTTGTAGCTGTTAAAACACAAACGATAAGTGGAACTAACTTGTTAATGAAAATTTCCGCCACAATTAATACAACTATAAAGGGATAAAAGCATGTTTCAAAATGTGTTCTTTAATAAATAAAACTTTTAGCATTGCCAAAGCACTGTGGCATAAGAGGAATTAAACACTTCAGGACTAATTAACATGCCAGTTCAAAGATATGACCAGGCTGAATGGGACATCCGCTGATAAGTGAACAGAACAAGATGGTTAAGAATCCACTTTCTGATCTATCAAAAAGAAAAGAAAAGGAAGAAGATTAACTGATCAAACCTGAGCGGGTTTTAGGGAGGCCTGGGGCATTCTGGATGAAATCTGGGGTGGCTATCGGGCCAATCTTCTCTCTCACTGTCAAGCAAAAAAAATTCTTTTTATGACAATGAAATCAGAAGAGCTATAAATCAGAAACCAGTGCTCTAGGCAGTCTCACCTTTCCTCTTGAGCTCCTCCTTGAGTTTGTGGTTGAATTCCTGGCTGTCCTTAAGTGTGACGAAGCAGTAGAGACATTCGCCCTTCACGGTGTGAGGACAGCTAACCACGGCAGCCTCAGCCACAGCTGGGTGTTCTGATAACGCTCCCTCTACCTCGGCTGTGCTCAGCAAGTGGCCTGGAGATTAACCAGATTTGTAAATTTGCATGTCCCAGTTATTAAAAAGCTATTGTGTTTGTTCCTAACATTTATGAATTATTGGATTGACAGATGATCACATAGTATAGTAGGGTCCAAAAATCCAAGTCCATTATATAGACCATATATTATTTTATATTATAAAATAAATTATTACTTTAAAACCAACTTGTTATTCTAAAATCAAGATAAATTTTTACTCAGTTGATGCTTATTCATCATGAGTATATTATATAAAACTGGGAATATGGAAATATGGAGACCAGAAAAACTCCATTTTTGAAATGATGGACAAATCAGCAAAAAAATTCAAACATCACACACACACTAATATATAAATATAAATATCTCAGTCTACCATTTTCTATCATCAATGAGAGTGTGTTTAAGTAAATTACAAACTCTATTAATAAGGCTCTGGCCTGGCTCAATGAGGAAGCAAGTGGGGTACCTTCCCCACCCAATCACTATACCGACCCATGCCCACCCCACTTTGGGGGAAAACCTACCACAAGTTCCGATCCACTGGATTGTGGCATGGAAACAAGTTTGAAGAATATTGTATATTATGACATTTCCCACACTGAATTCACGTGAGAGCTCATTCGCCATTTACACAAAAGTACTGACTCAACTTTGGCATTCAATATATCATGACAGGAAGAAGAATCTTGTTATTCTGGTTCATTAAAAATAGTTACGGATTCACTGAATATGGATGATTTGTCATTTAAGTTTCCGAAAAAAGCAGAAAGATTATGTTGCAAATGCAACGAGTAGTCTATGTCGAAAACAGCCTTTATTGGCTTCAAACCGAATACTGTTCCTCCCACAACTTTGAGCTGCAGCAAGACTTTCTATTATTTTTGTTAGCAAATGCAATGTAACAAAATTATATTACTGTTTTGGAACTGATTTAAAACTCATGTCTCGAACCTACATAGACTCATTTAAAAAAAAAAAAAAAAAAAAACATAATCCCAGCAGATATACCTGATCTTAAAGCTCTAACCCTCACCTGAGACATTGAGCATGTCATCTATTCTGCCGGTGATCCAGTAGTAGCCATCTTTGTCCCTCCTGCATCCTGAAATTAAAGAACAGAGCACAGACAGTGTCAGCGCAACTCTGACAACTCTGTACTGCAGCACGGCGCCAAATTAATACAACACCAGAAGGTCATACAGCTTCTATGCTAACTCAAGTAGGTGAGGTTGCATTTAAAAAAGTATTTAATATGAAGAAGCTTCTATATGTAAGCAACATTGCTCATTATTATTATTCGTTCCACAGCACTAGTCTGACTGGTGAGAAGGTGTCAACATTTCTACCTCGAACAGAGGTCAAGTTGCTCATTTATGTTTTTGCACCAAGGGAAAGTCTTTAGGGTGGACTTTCCTTTTGCAGTTTCTCAGTAAAGGAAAGTCTGCAGTTTACAGCATATACAGTAAGTTACAACACGAAGCTGATTTATGGACGTTCCACAACATTAAATGTAGCTACAATATGTCTTTCATTAATAACACTAATAAAATATAAGTATTGCTATGGTATAAGAAGACATTGCTGTGTTATAAGAGGAATAAAACGTTTTGGAATGTGCAGTTATTGGAAAATAATCAGCTTCTGGGTGGTAACAGTACCTCCACTTCCCGTCACCTTGAATTTCCCCTCGGGGATCAATAAAGTATCCATCCATCCATCCATCCATCCATCCATCCATCCATCAGGGTGGCATCACCTGAGCTACACTTACCATCTCCTGTCACATAAAACCCTGGGAACTTTTTGAAGTAAGTGTTCTGGAATCGTTCTTGATTTTGATAGATGCCCCGCATGATGCCTGGCCAAGGTTTCCGGAAAACCTGGAATCATACAGTAAAACCTGGAATTAAATGGAGGCCTCAAATAGTCTCCATTACTCCTGTGTTACTGACACTCTATTTAGTAAAGTAATTGCTTGATGTGAGAAGATATTTAAGAAATGTGGCACAAGCAAGAGTGTGATTATACTGAATTGTATGGCTGTGATCCGGCATAGGCACAAGTGCACGGGACGAGTGCCATAGCTAATCATCATAGCTGTGCCAATGCACGGTATAACTGCACAATTGTGAGTACAATAATGCTTTCAGACAAAAGGTCTATAAACAAGAAATTAATATACTTGCAGAAATATATCCACTTGCAGAAATATATCCCAAAGAATCTATACTCATTTTTATAGCCCATCACCTGGTTGGCCAGCTATCTTACATTGATTTGTACATTTCCGTTAAAGGTGCTTCTGGTCAAATTGGCATCCCTTCTACCCTATCATCATTCTCTAATGAGCTTTTATATTTTAAGTCAAAAGTTATATTCATGAAAAGTATCATTTTCCATGTCCACTGATGATGTCACTCTACTCTACTAAACTGTTGTAATTAGGAATGGAAATTTTATGTACCGAACAGAGACAAGAGTGATACACATTAACATGCATGCCTTACAATTTGAATTAAATATACAGTATGATGGGACAGCAATTTTAAAACATGAACCAAAGATGGTGTAAGAATGGAGGATGTTTATGCATCCTTTCTGTGTCTCATTTCTTCTGATTCAGGATCAGCTCTGCCTGTTCTAGGTCTTAATCTGTATCGTTTAACATGAAAGCTAAGCTGGGTTGTGAGCTATGAGCTTCTCACCAGGTAGCCCTCAGCCTCTCCCTCCAACTCCTCTCCGTGCTCGTTCAGGATTGTGGGCTGCACACCGAAAAATGGTAACGTCTGCACAATACACAAAAACAGAACATTTCAAATGTGTGTCAATAGCTTCATTTACATCCCACACAATAAATCACTGTCAGCAACGTTGGTCTATGCGAGAACATGCTATTCTTACCCTGAACAATTATCACAAACTATTATAAATATCTTTACTTATACACACCCATCATTTATATGTTTCATTTAAAAAAAAAATCCATTTAGACCAAACATAGAGACCTCACACTGTCAGAAAAAAAAAATAGATAGTGACATAACAGATTAGATGTCAAACAATTATCAGTCATTTAATTTGCTTCATGGTTAAATCTTTTTATATTAAACATATATTTAAATTGGATGAACAGTTCACTCAGCCCTAAAAAAAGTGTTAAAAACACAAGATACTAATTCAAAATAATGACTGGTCAAAATAACCCCTTAGTTAGTCAAAATAATGGCTTGATAATACCTAGAAATAACAAGCTACTAAATTAAAGTAGTGACATAGTAAGTCAAAATAATGAGCTATGTCAAAATAACAAGTTATATATATATATATATATATATATATATATATATATATATATATATATATATATATATAACAAAAATAATGAGCTACTATGTCAAAATAACAACCTTATATATACAGTGGTGTGAAAAAGTGTTTGCCCCCTTCCTCATTTCCTGTTCCTTTGCATGTTTGTCACACTTAAGTGTTTCGGAACATCAAGCCAATTTAAACAATAGTCAAGGACAACACAAGTAAACACAAAATGCAATTTGTAAATGAAGGTGTTTATTATTAAAGGTGAAAAAAAATCCAAACCATCATGGTCCTGTATGAAAAAGTGATTGCCCCCCTAAACCTAATAACTGGTTGGGCCACCCTTAGCAGCAACAACTGCAACCAAGCGTTTGCGATAACGTGCAATGAGGCTTTTACAGCTGTCACGC
>JAFFST010049871.1:59504-92963 GCA_022414735.1 Noturus placidus
ATAATCAGGCCTGGGTGTGGCTAGAGAAATTGTCAGGTGTGGACAACCACAGTTATAGTAAGGGGGGCAATCACTTTTTCACACAGGGCCATGATGGTTTGGATTTTTTTTCACCTTTAATAATAAACACCTTCATTTACAAATTGCATTTTGTGTTTACTTGTGTTGTCCTTGACTATTGTTTAAATTGGTTTGATGTTCCGAAACACTTAAGTGTGACAAACATGCAAAGGAACAGGAAATGAGGAAGGGGGCAAACACTTTTTCACACCACTGTAGCAATAATAATAATGATCTACTATGTCAAAATAACAGCTTACTCAATTAAAATAATGAGATACTAAGTCAAATTAATGGGTTAAATCCAAACTACAAGATTATGGTAAATTAAAATAATGACATTCTAAGTCAAAATATTGACATAGTAATATTACTTAATATTGCCTTAACAAGTCAAAATAACTAGATAGAATCTTGAAGTAATAATAATGACAGTCAAAATAATGACAGTCAAGTTAATGAGATACAGAAATGTGCAAAAGTCTTGCATAGAAATGCTGTAGAGCAACGATGCCTTCAAAAATAATTAAATTAAATGTTTCTCCATTAAAAAAATATTATGAAGACAAGTAAACTCATGTCTTGAGTAGTCTCACGTAGGATTAGTCCAGTTTTGTAAGGAGATGAGATGTAAGTTTTATTGAACATTTTGTAGAACCAGTCACGGTTCTTCTGGAGACTTTGACTGTCACACTTGTTTCTGATGTTTTTCAGCAAAACCCAGCAGCCTTCATTATTTATCTTTGTCCAAAACATGTCTCTTAGCATTTAATATGCTGCTTTCTTTACTGACATACAAACATTTTTCTCTAACATATAATTTTGGCCCGGAAAACTAATACTTTTGCACTGACTTGATAATGTAGAAGTCATAAAGTAAAAATCTATAACAAAATTTTGTACTAAAAAAAGACAATAGGGTGTCTAAAACTTTTGCACAGTACTATGTCAAAATTATGAGATGATATCTTTTTCACACCTTGTGGTTCAGAGCTTCTGTACAGTTGCAATGTAATTTATTAATCCAAAAATTTTGCATTTTTGAAGGGAGTGTCAGCACTTTGTAACAGTCTGAGGTATAGCTGGTAAAGTTTTCTGACATGTGAAAGTTTTCAGATGGAAGGCTTTGCATTTCTTTTTTAGTAATATTACAAGCTAGATCATTTCCTAATGGCAAGAGAGAGAGAAAAAAGGAGAGGTTGATTATGAAACAACTGTTTATTAAAAATAATGTGATAACAGGAACTTGTTTCACAACATTAAAAGTAACTCTAAATGGATAAAAGGTATGATATGTTCTTTAATAAATAACAGTATAAATAGAATGTATGGTGCATCCGGAAAGCTTCACTTTTCCCACATTTTGTTATGTTAGAGCCAAATATTAATTCCAAAATGGATTAAATTCATTATTTTCCTCAAAATTCTACCAACAATACCCCATAATGACAACGTGAAAGAAGTTTGTTTGAAATCTTTGCAAATTTCTTAAAAATAAAAAAAACAAAAAAGCACATGTACATAACAAAATGTGGGAAAAGTGAAGCGCTGTGAATACTTTCTGGATGCACTGTACGAAGAAACCCATTTTCTCCAATTGGAAAAGATTTATCTTTGGTATGGTAACAGTAACTATTTGCATCAGGCTGCATTACACCACCATGCTGTTGATTATTTTCCTATAGGAGCACACACTGTTATGTTTGATTTCTCACATACTGTATGACATCACAAACACTACACACAACATAAAATATTGGCATATCGTTCGATATATGCTTGTATATTCCACACTGAAGATTCCAGACTAAATTTGTTGAGGGAATTCGTAAAGAACCCGACCAAACAATCATTTCTCATTACCTTGTTTTAAATCTAATTGAGAAAACTATATGGATTTGGTTGAAGAGACTTACTGCAGATCCGGGCTTTAGTGGTGTTGCTGCAGGCAGTGGCGTTAGAACATGACCTCCCTAAAGACCAAATACACAACTTTTTACTAAACAATTAATTTTATTAGTCAAACACAATCAACATGTTAAAATTCTTACTCATTTGGGTCTCGTGTAGACATTTGGCTGGATGATCATACAGAACATGGTTTTGTTTTTGTTTTTTGTTCTTAAATATACACTATTTTACCGTCTCAGTCTGCCAGAAGGTGTCAACTATGGGGCTTCTACCCTGACCCACTACGTCATGGTACCACAGCCAGGCTTCAGGGTTTATGGGCTCTCCTACAGTCCCCAGAACACGCAAACATGAGATATCATATCTGAAACAGACAGAGTAGGATGCCGTGAGATAATTTCAGAGATCAGTGATTGTGATAATATCAATGAGCCTTTAGACGGTCTGAGGTAATGTAGATCATAATAACAGTAGACATCAGTTGTAGTAGTTTCAAAGAGGGCATTGTGAATCGACATAATTTCTTTAAAAAAAAAAAAAACTGGCTAAGCTACTTATGTAAGCAACGTAAGTAGGAAACATAATACAAAGTGCATATTTTGAAAACAGTTTGTTATTGAGATTTATGTATCCACACTTAATCTGTACATGACAGTTTATGTACCTTAATTAGATAGGTAAGGAATTAAACACATTGGATGTGCTGTTATAGGAAAATAATCAACACCAGTCTGGTGTGATGAAGCCCAGTGCAGAGCAGAGTCTCTGTTCTCACCTTAAGTTTGATTAATTTCCTATAACAGCATGGTCTAAATCGTTTTACTCGTTTTATACCGGATCAACTGGCCGATGAGTCTAATTTAGAAGTTATTAATAAATCAACAAGTACAAGTTAATACAGTAAAAAGAATTAGGACTAATAAGAGCCATTTGCACTAGAACATCTCAACAATCTCCATTTGTATTCCCTATTTGTCTCCAGCAGATGGCATCAGTGCCACTCTTCTGGAAGTGGAGAACTGGTGAATGAACCCAGTGAACTCATCATGCCACGAAAACCAGTGCGTTCCAGTTCAAGCCTACATCAGAGACTGCAGTACTGATTACTGCTTTAAACCACAGCCGCCTAACAGGCCCCGAGTTTGGAGAAGCTCTTACGACGAAATAACTAGCAGTCTGTGCTGAAATCTGAATTGCACAGATTTCATTGTCATGAAAAAAGGCATCATTTGAGTATGATGTGCAATTTGCTGTGTCAGGTCTTCTGGGCTGGGAATCGTATAAAATTACAGACTTCCTGATTAAAATTGGGATCAATCTAAAGACTAGTCACAAAATCTCCAAACACCTTCTGGTTACTTTCCCTGATTTTGAACTGCTTTCCATTTCAAGGCCATGTATTGAAGCGTTGCCAGTATCATTTCTGGGTGGCATGTGGGTAAAATTCCCACCTCATAGTTCCAGGGTCCTAAACTTGAGCTAATCTGCATGTGGGTTTTCACGTGCTCTCAGCGTGCGTCCAAACGTCGGATATTTTTGCAAGTTTATGTTAAAAATTTTGGTATTTCAAGACTTGAAGGGAAATCTAGTCTTTGGAATGCTAAATGCCCCTTTCACATTGCTCTATAATGCCTTGTTATAATATCAAGCTAAATTGTGTCTTAGGAAGATTTTATGCATTTATTTACACTGGTATACACAGTGTACACTGTAGTTATGGTATGCTATGCACATCAGCTCACACTTCACCACAAACTTCCTGATTTAGTCATGATTTTGTATCCTCAAAATGACGTAATGCACAGAAGGACCTTTTGGTTGGATCAGTGGAACGAATCCATTTACACTTGCATAACATCTGGCTAATATGCAGCAGAGACCGTGCTTACACTTTGGTTGTTTCATACTTATCCACAAAGTGACTATCCACAAAGATCTTTGAAATGGTATAAATGGTCAGATTTTCACCAGTATTAGGGATTATATCCTGACAGGTGTGTGTACAAAAGTGTATAGGGATATTACACTCACTTTTGCAGTGGCTCGCTCCCGAACTTCATGAGCAGCCTGATGGCAGTGGGTGCTGTGTAAAACTTAGACACTCTGTGCTTCTCTATGATCTCCCAAATCCTTCCCTCGTGGGGGTAGATAGGTATGCCTTCAAACTGCCATGAGTCCACACACACACACACACACACGCGCGCGATTATATGCACTAATCACATTGTAATGAAATGAACCAAACCTACTTGGAGAAAAGAATACAGACAAAACAAAGCACGGCTAAAAGTCTTACAAGCACACTGGTCGCTCCATTGGCTAATGGACCATATGTGATGTAGGAGTGACCTGTGATCCAGCCAATGTCTGCTGTGCACCAGTACACGTCGTTATGGTGATAATCAAAGACGTATTTGAATGTAAGAGAAGTGTAGAGCAGGTAGCCGGCAATAGTGTGCAGTATTCCCTATGAGACACCAGCAAAACAATTAGCTATAATCTAGACATATTAAGCATGAAATGTTGTTTGACACATATTGTAGTTACTAGTTGTTGTCATATTGTCACAATGTCATCTCTTTAGTCAATGCAAAACTAGCTTGCCATTTGTAATGATTCCTGCATACAGTTTTCAGTACTGTAAATCGTAAATAAAAAGCGAATGCCCCTTGCCTTGGGTTTTCCCGTCGACCCGCTGGTATAGAGGATGAAGAGTGGGTCTTCAGCATCCAGCCACTCAGGCTCACACTCCTCTGATGCACCATTCATAACATCGTCCCACCAGACATCACACTCTGCATTCCATGGTGTCTGTAACACAGGGATGCAGACAAACATGCATAACTTCACACATATAAGGATGTAAACAAATATGAGTAGGTTATTTGGAATTAACAAACTGATTCAACATACATATAATGTGTTCTAATCGGATATGAATACAGATTTTCTTTTAGAAAATATTAAAAGTGTACATCGGGACTGGGTTCCCAAAGGACACGACAAAAAAAAAAAAAAAAAAATCAGGCAAGTGGGAGGTTTTTGCAGGTTTGAAGCTAGTGGTACAAAGACCATGTACATGAACATCCAGGATTGCAAAGTGCATGTACAGCGTTCATTGATTTATCCTTAGTAACTGCCTGGTCAGGGCCCTGGTGGTTTACATTAAGCTACTAGTTTGTTTATATTTTGAGAAATACAGTAGAGATGATTAAATTAGTTCGAAAATATTGCTGGCAGGTATTAAAAAAAGTAATAACTGTGTGAGCAAGATTAAAAGACCAATCCCAGACACATCTTTAGTTGAGACCAGTTATGAACTCGAGGAATGTGGCTGATGTTGAGAAACTGTCAGAGCCAGAATTCACAAATAATGCATACAGTGATGCCATTTCTCCCTTTGGGGGTTTTCCTGTGTTTTCCAGTGTTTCCAGGGGGCAAAGTGGTAGGATTCATAATTCATTAAAAAAAAAAATTCTTCACATCTGGGCAACACCCACTTCAGGTTTAAATCTGAATACAAATACAGATTTAAGGATTAGGGCACAGATTCATCCCGTTAAGCCCCTAATATAAGTATGAGCAGATATAAGATGTATTATACCCTGCTTGTAAAACTTTGGAGATGTTATATTCAATTTTGCAACATTTTTCAACAACAACAACAACAACAAAAAATGTTACAGGTTGACCAACCTGAAGCTTATTGCAGGTATTAGATGTCCTGAAGGCATGATGCTTCACTACAAGACATTTCTGGACTGTAAAGGAGCTTCTGAGATATACAGAGAGATAGAATAAGAGAAGACAGAAAAAGATAAGGTAAAAGAGGATGTATGAAACTATGACTTAGCTACTCCAGCACACTTCCAGGTCAATTTAGTTAGACCCGAGAGATGCAAGAGATTAATCATGTCTTGCACAGCAATTTAGGTCAGCAAATTGTAGTTTGTACAGTGTGGAATTGAAATACGTGTCATCTTGCAATAACATCCACTTATCTTAGTGTTTTATGAGTCAGAGTGTCAACATCTAATGACAGTGAACAGTTTCTGCTAGATTATTCACCATCGTTCTTTTTTTCACGTTTCATCTCTTTGCCCTCTTCAGCTGCACGTACGTTTTAGTTCACCGGTCGCCATAACAACCAGCGTGCTGCCGTGCTGTTGCCCGGCAACTTGTCACCAGTAGCCATGGTTTTGAGTGGCTGAGTGGGACTGAGATGTCTCTATAAAGGCAGCCGGTGCAGGGTGTACGCCTAATGGGCCCAGACTGTGGCTTGTTAGGGCAGGTTTGGACAAACAGAAGATAATTTGGAGGAAAGAGACTGAAAAGAAGGAGAAGAAGGACACTTACTTTTCTTGGCAGTGTTCCAAGGCATGGTCTGAAATCTGCTTCAGGTTGATCAGCTTATCTCCTCTGTAAACACCATCTATAGGTTTTAACACACACAAAAGCATAAAAGAATAAGAAAAGAGACTTTTTTTTTTTACATGAGCACGCCTCTCATTTACTGCATCTTATCTATTGTTGTCCAACTGTTTGAGGTATCTGAAGATAACCACCTCATAAATACACGATGATAAACTCAGGTTGACTCAGTGTCAGTGTGTATGTTACCTGCTGTCACCAGGATGCTACACTGAGCGTCCACGATCCTCTCAGCCAGAGACTCGGAAGAAAACCCTGCAAACTGAAGCACGTACAGAGTGACACAGCGAACAGGAAGGCGATACAAAAGCACACTTTTGTCAGTATTCAATGTGTACGGTCAGCACGTTTTGTACCTGATGTCTGATGTCAACAAGTAATGAAATTCTGTTTAATAAATATCTCATTTAACCCACATCCAGGTTTTCAGTAATGTTAAGCAGAGCTGTAGACTTGGTTTATGACTCAGTATGAAGTCTTGTCATTTATAGCATGGAATGAATCTCCCCTGTTCCCTTCCCATACAGAAAGGTCACATGGTCTTCACATGCCAATAATCACATGCGTATGGCAGGCCATTTTAGCTTGTAATCATGGCTTTCTTGATATCGTGAATTTAATTTCCAGGTTAACACGTTTCTAGGTTAGCACATTTGTGGTTCGAATCCCGCCTCCACCCTGTGTGTGCATGTTCTTCCTGTGCTTGGGGGTTTCCTCCCCCAGTCCAAAGATGTGCGTTGTAGGCTGGTTGGCATTTCCAAATTGTCCGTAGTATGTGAGTGTGTGTGTGTGTGTGTGTGTGTGTGTGTGTGTGTGTGTGTGTGTATGATTGTGCCCTGTGAGGGGTTGGCACCCTGTAAAGGGTGTGCCCTGGATTGTACTTAGAGTCTACTGGGATAGGTTCCAGGCTTCCCCGCAACCTACTGTAGGATAAGCCATATGGATACTGGATGGATTGACTAGTAAGAATTTCATTTTTCACTAGTAAATATTGAATTTTTGCTAGTAAATTTTTATTTTGAGAGTAA
Source organism: Noturus placidus (assembly GCA_022414735.1). Classification (NCBI taxonomy): domain Eukaryota; kingdom Metazoa; phylum Chordata; class Actinopteri; order Siluriformes; family Ictaluridae; genus Noturus; species Noturus placidus. Next base: position 66,935 of record JAFFST010049871.1, read on the forward strand.
ATTTAAATTTTACTAGTGGTAGTAAAACTTTCACAAGTGGAAATTGCATTCCCGATATCAAGAAAGCCATAGAAAGCCGTTCGTTTAGATAGTGCATCTCAAGTTGTTTCAGTTATAGAAAGTAGGACAATGCCCTGGCAGGAATGAGGCCTCACATCAGAGTAAGCCAAAAATAGAACTTTATATGGCATTAAAATTAACCTTGAAGGTTGCCTTTAAGTATTTTTAACTTCAGCTGCAACCTGGAACAAGAACCCGAATGGCAAAAATAGTCCTGGCAGAATCAGACCAAGGACTATGCCATACACTCGATGCCCAGGTAAACAACATATGAAACGTGGAAGTATTCTACTTCTATCATTTAGTATTGTATGCACAAGTACAACAATAATAAAAACACAAGCTCATTGTTTGGGTTCTCAACCCCCCTTTTTTTTTAAATCAAGGGTGACTAAGCAGTGCAAAAGTAGTCCAGGTTTTACTGAAGAGTAAGAACATTCCCTCAATACTGCTCCACAAAAGTGAAAGCATGCTTCTATAATACTGTTTGCTTTGCAGAACCTGCAGCAAATGACAGATTCTGGTGCACACATACCACAATCGAATGCACTGCCCCTATTCGAGCACAGGCCAGCATGGTGAACACAAGCTCAGGAATCATAGGCAAGTAAATTGCCACTCTATCTCCTTTCTTCACACCTGCAACAGAGAAATATGCAATTCATACCCATCAAACTTCATATCTACACATCAGACGAGTCTTTTCCAATGCACTTATACCACAATAATAAGCCCACAATTGCATTTCTTATTTATTACCATCATATTTTTTAACAATGTACTGTGTAATTGTCATTTCAGCTCTGGATTCAGGGCCAGGCTCCATTTCCCTGATCATCTTACGGCCTACAAACATGGCCCCCATGGACTACTTTTCCCAGCATGCACCCACATTGTCACATTCCCAGTCACCATACTGATTACACACACCCGGACATGATCACATTCACACCCTATAAAAGGACACACATAACCATACAAGCATCCACACCATTGCGAAGTAAGTGTAGTCTTACCTGCTTTACCGAGCCTTTGTTGTTGATTGATTGTTGGCTTTTACCTAGTTTATGTGTTTTTAAAGAAACGTCCCCTTACAGAAAACTTCACCATATTAATGATTATAGGTTTTCCTTTGTTAAATAACACTTTTAGGTATCTGTTTTCCCCCACCTTACCAGTTCTTAGAGTTAGTTGTTACAAAACAAACTATATCGTTTTAGAATTAGTCCATTATTATAAACTTGTGAATAGTCCTCAGTTTGTCCTTATAGAAATGTATCCACCTGCCTACTTAATAATCATATTTGAGAATTAAACAGCGCTCTGGTATAAATGTTAAAAATAAATTAATTCATTCATTCTTTTCATTTCATTTTTAAAAAAAGAACATTTTCAATATTTAATAACATTTTTCAATTTTGTAATATATATTAGTTTTGTCATTTCAGGGTCTGTTTACATTTTTTCCAGGACAGAAATGAACTCCGCCTCCGGAGTTAGTTGTGGGATCAGAAAGGTTTTTCCAGTACTTTCTTCACAAACGTAGTTCACCTCTCATGCAGGTGACGGCTCTAATAAATGATGAATAGCTCCTTTAATATAACTGCTATTTATTGTACACCAAACTACTGGTGTATTATTTTGCAGGATTGTGCTGTAAACGTTTGGGAAATATAAGCAGTGTATTGGTTTATAGTACAATACCACAAAATTCAATGCATAGTGGGATATGTAACTTTATTGATGGGAGTGAGATTGGAAAAGATTCCATTTGTGGTGAAAACATTTTTTTTTGGATTGTGCCCTTTAATTAAAGTAAAGCACTTTAATTAATTTATAGTAAAAAGAAGTTACTAAAGTTATAAAATAAGTTTATAGTAAAGCACTAAAATTAGTCTTTTAGTAAGAAATAATTTGATAGTAGAGGTGGTTGAATTGGTGTAAGCTAGATGAAGGATGTGGTGGCTCTGTTTTTAAGGCTTGTGAATAAATTTTACAGTCAAGTTTTACAGTGTCCAGATACTGTCTTCTTGATGGACAAGCATATGCTCGTACAAAGGGATAAAGATGAAGGACTCTTACCCAGCTGCTTGAGAGAATTGGCACATCTGCACACCTGCTTCAGAAGCTGGCTGTATGTGATGGTAAGCTGATGGTCAGGTGAGTTCCCCTCCCTACAATGAGCATCAATACAAAGCATTAAGGAAAAAATAAACACGAGTACAATTTTATGCCCTTATGGATTTTTGGAGAACTCTCTTAAGTAAACATAAGATAAGGAACTAATTTGGATGCATATCTAATTCACTTTCTTAAATCTTGAATGTTACATTTCTTTCCCTTTTCTTATGTAAACACAGTATAGTTTATCTAAAGAAAAAAAAATACCCACGTCCCTTTTTAAAGAGAAGATAACATGTTCTCTGGCTTTCCTTATCCATATTAAATTTGGATGTATGTCAGCAAATGTGTTTGGTCTGTAATACTGAAATGTTTATTGCACAAGCTAAAAGGACGGCCAAATGACTGAATTACAATATGGCCAGAAGCCTGTTCAAAGCTTTGCTGTTTACATTGGCTCTAAAATCAGTCTGCACATTGGACTGAGTCATTTTTATCACTGTAAGATAACCAGGCACACAATATTTACAATCATGTAATGCCCAGAATAGAAAATATCCATTGAAATGTTGGTGAGGATTCTCAGCTCTGGTCTTTTGGGGCACTGCACCTGTCTGTCCCAGTAAAGGAGTGAGAAGGAAACGATGACAATGCAGTCTCGTTCCATGGAAAGTGACCTTGTGGGTACAAATGCTAGACTGTTGCATCACTATGCATTGCTGCTAAGTCATTAACACTCCTGGAGCTTGCTTCGGGGAACTAAGCAGTATTGCTTGCATGGGCCATGGCTTTGTCTGGGCAGCTTCAAACAGAACCGTGAATTGTTGGACAGAGGCTGTGAACATGTTCTCGAAAACAGATCGTGGTTAATGACTAATCACACTGATATTTGCTAAGTCACAATGATTTATTGATGCATGACAAGATGACTGATAGCAATATCAAAGTCTAAGCTGTTCATTAATACCTCTTATTAATCAATGATTATACATATTACACGAGTACACATCATAAGACCATTATTACTATATTGATATTGTAGTATATACCACACCATAGTAACACTATATCTATCTATCTATCTATCTATCTATCTATCTATCTATCTATCTATCTATCTATCTATCTGTCTGTCTCGCTATCTATGTCTCTATCTTTCTATCAATCAATCAGTCTGTCTATCTGTCTCTCTGACTGTCCTATGTATGTATGTATGTATGTATGTATGTTACTATCTATCTATCTATCTATCTATCTATCTATCTATCTATCTATCTATCTATCTATCTATCTATCTATCTAACAAGTCTATCTATATATCTAATGTTTATATTATTTAAATACATGCATTGTGGTTTTGTTTTCAGCTAATCATAAGACGTCTGTGAGTTCAGATCCTAGGACTTCAAAAGAGTCAATGATGGGCATTAATTCTTAGCTAAATGTTTGGATTTGTGTCCTGTTTTTACTCTATGAATAGTCTTAATAGAAATGTATTCCCGGTCAAGGTTTTATAAGTTATTATAGATATGACATTATTTACAGACAGCTTTGTTACAGTAACCAAACAGTTACGCACCTAATCGTTTTAGTTATAAGGTGTATAAGAAATATTAGCTTTAATTTGTCATGTTTCCATGTTAATGATTTTCTTGAAAAACTTGTATAGACATAAATAATGGCCCCCATTTGTGAAACCAATGCCAAGGACTGTGTACCCAAAATTCCTAATTCCATATCAGGTATTTTAATGTTGTTTTGCCAGTTTCATTGAATGGAAAGATCATTAATGAGTTACCAAAACAGTGGATACATGGTTCACAGTGAAGTGCTGTCCTCACACAGTTGTGTTGAAATTCTGATATGAGGGCGTGAGGGTGACGTAGAAACCTTCAAGCTCACCAGTGGTATGCAACTTTCTCGCCCAGGTTCTGGTCCAGCACGTTGCGGTCTAGCACGTTGTAGCACATATTTGTTTTGGCTCCTTCCATGAACTTGATGTAAACCTTGTCCTTGGTCATATCAAAGTTATACTGTAGCATTTGGCCTGTGGGGGGTTTCTTCCAGTAAAACTCCTGTGCAACCTCCCTCCAGAACTCTGTGGATTAGCAGACTGGTCAAGGCGCACTGTATAATAAACTAACAGTCACTAGCACAAAACCAATGCATCAGCTTATTTTGACCCAAGTTTGTGGCATGACATGCATGCATGTTTTCTTAGGTTTCAGTTCTGCTATTTCTTAGCTCACTTACCTTCAGGTTCCTCAGTGGACCTTTTGTACATTGCAAGATATGATTTAAAATCAGGAATATGAGCCACCATTTGCAGTTCCTTTGGAGGAAAGTATACACTCTCGTCCTTGTTTTGAAGCCCTGGAACAACCATGTTTGTCAGATGGATCTAAAAGAGGAAGCAGATGATAACTACAAACGTCTTGTTCCTTTAACTCTCAAAAGCAGTGACAGCTGGGCACTGCCCTGCACTTGAACTATGAAGCAGTTTATTGTGGCTGTCCTTCCTCCACATCATGATGTCATTTTAGTTCCTCAATATGTTCAGGACCTAACTGACCAATCAGCAGGGTCCTTTTAACACTCCTACTTTTTCATTGGCTGCGTTGCCTGTCTCCTTCTGATCCCATTATAGGAGGAGGGAGGGTAAGAGAGGGAGGGCTGGCACTACATAACTTAGGCGGTGGTTTGTGTCTCAGAGGGAGAGAGAGAGAGAGAGAGAGAGAGAGAGAGAGAGAGAGAGAGAGAGAGAGAATACCATGCTTTCCCACTTATCTCTTCGTAATTTCTAGAAAAGGAGAAGGAGAGCTTTGTCTTTGGAGCATGGCATGCATTTTTAATTTTTATTTATTTTTTTTTAGAACAACAGCTTGGGTTAAATATTAACACAATGATATGATAATGAGTTCCCTACAAAAACTAAACTATTCCAAGATTCTATTAGACTTTGACACTTCACCATAATTAAATTAACGTACACACTGCCTTATATCTACATTCTTTGGTCCTTTTATGAGGTTTGTCTTTTGTTTGCCTACTCCACAATATACATGTATTAGTGATGGGAATTATGACTCTTTTCAATTTCATTTTACTGATCTGACTCACTGAAACAAGAGTCGACTCTTTTTGGTCTCTCAATGGTCACCAAATAAAAAAAGAATCGGCTCAAAGAGTCGAATCATTCTCGGATCACACATCACTAACACGTAATAATGAATTAAATATATATTTTCGGGGAGAGAGAGAGAGAGAGAGAGAGAGAGAGAGAGAGAAAGAGAAATGATGTAAACATTAATGAACGACTGACAACGAATGAAAATCCGAGACAGCTCTCAATGGTCACATAAAAGACTCGGCTCAAAGAGTCGAATCATTCTCGGTTCACACATCACTAACACGTAATAATGAATTAAATATATTTTTTCGGGGAGAGAGAGAGAGAGATGCATGGCTCATTAAAATGCCTCGTCACTAAAATAAATACAATGATGTAAATACAAAGGCTGTCGCCACTGCTATATCTCTGAAACAGTGTAGATAGAGAGCGTTCTCTGTCATTGATTAGATACCCTGGCGCGGTGCTTGTCACTAGACCTGCTCCATCGAGCTCGCATCGTTCTCGTGTTGATGTCCGCCATTTTGAATCCGTAGATTGACCGGACACAAACAGAGAAGCTTTCATCAAATATGTTTCTGCCGTCAGCACTTCGGTCTGCGGTGTCTCATGTGGTGAGATATTTGTTTTTTTTTAGGAGTTTTTACCTTTCTGTTTATGTTTTGGTTAGAACTTTCACTAGCATTTGCAAGAGAATAAGTCTTTAATGACATCTTGCAAGGGCAAGTTGAATGTAGCTAGCTAGCTAAGGTTAGCTAGTGTTAGCAAAAGCTACTCAGGAGCTAATGATAGAAATCTGTACAGAACAGAAGCTCCATGCATTACTGCTCATTTATTTAAAATAATCATCGGTAATAAACGCTTCATAATGGGTGCGACCGAAGACAGCGGACCTGCACCATCCGACCTATATTATATATATATATATATGAATATGCACACTATTTTATTCACTCTTATATTTACATGTAGTCATTAAACAGACAGTGATAGAAAAGCACCTTCAAAGATTCACAACCTGTTGTTAGGACCCCAACATTATGAAAGTTATTATCTCTATAAAAATGTCAAATGGAGTTTAATAACAATTTTAATAATTAAAAATAATAATAATAATAATAATAATAATAATAATAATAAAGGTTGTAAGAGTGGCTTCGACTACAGTAAATAGCCCAAATATTCACAGTAATTTGTACCATGACCTTAAAAAAGTGTAAAAGGTTTGAGAAACTTCACACCTCACAGACTGTTTCAACCAGGATGTGACGCAAATATTATTTCATGATTCTCTATGATGCATGGTAAAGGGACTGACATGTTGTGATTAGAAAATAAATGAGCTAAAGTTTATAAAGGTGGACCCGTAAGGTGTGTCTATAAATAGACGTGCCTAATGAAGTGGTCAGAGCAATACTGTAATGTCAGGTACACTCATAACAACTCATAACAACAAGATCGCGGTCCATCGTCCCTGTGTTAATATTGGATGCGTGTGTGTGATGTTCTCAGGGCAGGCAGGTGCGGAGCCTGCACAGATCTGCCGTCCGCACTGGAGCAGGAGGACTCTTTGTGGTAGGAACCTCTTTCCTTCTTTGAGGATACTTCGTTAATACCAGACTAGTGTATTCATTCAGAGAATGGCCCATGTTTCAAAGAGCAAGGCGAGTCTGGAAGAGATTTCAATCTTGGCTTTTGTAGTAATGCTAAGATTTAACCTGTAATGTGGGTTTGAGCAGAACAGATCTGATTGAATTGTGCAGAAACAATTTAATGTACAATTTCATTGGACTACAGCGGATATAAAAAGTCCACACATTCCTGTTAAAATGGCAGGTTTTTGTGATGTAAAAAGTGAAACCAAGATAAATCATGTCAGAACCTTGCCTATCTTTATTGTGAAAATTTTACCTATAAATTAAAGTTTAAAACAATAAGAATCATTTTAGAAAAATAATAGCCTGGTAGCATAACCCCAAAACTAATATTTAGTTTTGATTTTACCTTTAGATTTTATCACAGACTTAAAATTTTTTTGGGTAAGAATCGATCAGTTTGGCACATATTGACCTAGCAATATTTTGCCATTCTTCCTTGTAAAAGCATTTGAACTCTGCCAGGGTATCTCCTGTACCACTTCAGGTAACCTCACAGATTTTTTATTGGATTTAGGTCTGGACTCTGGCTGGGCCATTTCAAAACCTTCCTTTGTTGATCTGGAGGTTTGTTTTCGCTTGTTGTCATGCTGGAAGGGGAAATTTCTTTTCATCTTAAGTGTTTTAGCAGAATCCTTAAGGTTTTGTGCAAAATTGACAGATATTTGGAACTATTAATTATTCCTTCCACCTCTGATTAAATCCCCAGTGACGTCTTGTTCTTAGTAGTGACACTGTCGTGCCATATTGTCTCCACTTGTTGGTTATTGTTGCCCATGGATTTTCCAGTTGGATGTTACCAAGATGATGTCAGGAAAATCCTATAGGAACAGCTTTACTTTATTTGGGGTTAATCAGTTACTTTAATTGATGACAGGTATACACTAATTAGTATTTAACATGAGTTTGATTGGTTGATTTAAGTAATGTTGGTTGTTAAGTAACGTTGCAGGAGGCCGATTTATGTATCGTTAACATTTTGGGCAGTTGCAATTTCACCAATTCAAGTAGTTTTGTGGCTTGATCATTAATAGGTTGTATGACCTTAACATATACACTATATGCACTTTTTGAACATCCCATCTAGATGTAGTTCCCTTTGCTGTTATAATGACCTCCACTATTCTGGGAAGACTTTCCACTAGATTTAGCGAGGCTGTGGGGATTTGTGTAAATTCAGCCACAAAACCGTTAGTGAGATCAGGCACTGATGTTGACTGAGGTTTCCTGGGGTGCAGTCAGCGTTCCAGTTCATCCCAAAGGAGTTCAGTGGGGTTGAAGTCAGGGCTCTGTGCAGGCCACTCGAGTTCTTCCACTTCAGTCTTGGCAAACCATGTCTTTGTGGACCTCGCTTTGTACATAGGGGCGTTGTCGGGCTGGACATCCCATGAAGGGAAATTGTAATGTTACAGTATACAAAGACATTCTAGACAATTGTGTCCTTCCAATTTTGTGGCAACAGTTTGGTGAAGAACCACATGTGGGTGTGATGGTCAGGTGTCCACAAACATCTGGACATGTAGAGTATGTAGGCTGCAACTTACCTAATATACATTCACAGGCCACTTTATTATGAAGACTGTGGCAGCAGAAAAATGCATAAAATCATTCAGATACCAGTCAAGAGCTTTAATTAATGTTCACACCAAACATCAGAATGGGGGAATATTACGATCTCAGTGATTTTGACCTTGGCACACTCATCAGTGTCTTGTTGAAGACAGAGGTCAGTGGAGAATGGGCAGACTGCTTCAAGTTGACAGAAGGTTACATTAACTCAAATGACCACTCTTTACATCCATGGTGAGTGGAAAAGCATCTAAAAACGTACATGTCGGATCTTGGATTGTTTTTTTTTTTTTGTTTTTTTTTAAAGTACGTGTTAAACCCAGGAGATCAGAAGCTTTTGAAAAACTCAGACCAGCCCATCTGCCACCAGCTATGCCATGGTCAAGGTCATTGAGATCACACTTTTTTTTTTTTTTTTTTTTACCCATTCTGAACATTAACTGATTAAATCTGTATCTGCTTGATTGCATGCATTTCGCTGTCATTACATGATTGGTTTACATTACCTGGGGTTATTTCTACTGGTTGTTTTATAGTAGGTAAAAGTTGCTGTAATCTTTCTATCGTTAGATCGTACAGTCCTTAAAAGTTACCGAGATGACAGATTCAGGAGGGATTAAATTCCTAGATGTATACCAGTGATAACTGCATCAACTCACCTTCCCATGTTAAACTATTCCTGTCAGAATACCGGTAGTTGTTTTCTCCCACAGTCACCTATTGGTCAGCTACTATATATAGACTGTTGTGTATATAGAGCTCTATAGGGGGCAGCAGTAAAGGAGAAAGTAAATTCGGAGAGCACTTACATGTTCACACATATTATAACCTGGTCATATCGAAATAGCAGTACCCATTACCCTGTATTTCACTTCCTCAGCGTTGCGTTACGGAGCCTGACAAAATTCAAATGGGATCGCAGGTCGCGTCGCTTTTGCATTTCCGATGCCTTGTGCAGAAATCTGCCAATCAGTGTTGGGGTGGGAGTATACTGTGGGGTGTGATTTTATATTTGTAAGTCGATGGCCAAGAAGGAAACTGTGCTGAACAGACAATTGTGCATAATCGCAAGGTGCTCTGAAATGCGGTCGGACAACGTCAGTTTGGCAGACGTACATCCGTGTAAATAAAAATGCAAACAGTAATACGTGATTTACATTTTCATTTGAATTATGTCTCAATGTTTTGCGTCCACAAAATACAGTTTGCAATTAGTTTTGAAAATTGTCTGGAAAACACTTCCATAGACATCATTGCATCCTGCCTTCACATAAACAACGTTAACGATTATTAGTCTGAAAGCAGAGAAACCGTGAAAACACTTGTATTAAATGCAACACTAGTAAGTCCAGGCATAGTTTACTGGTTGTTAGACATGTTGCATATGTTTATGTACACGGTTGGGCACTTTAATATTAATCCTGACAATAAAATGGAAGAAAGAGCGAGCAGAAACCAATGGATTGTGCGTACAGAAGTAGTGTGAAGAAGTTGTACTCTGGATGTGAACTATCCAGAGAATATGATTTGTCCACTGATAATTCAGACAGCACTATGAAAGTAGCGAATAAGGAGTGAGATCAGACAGAGCATTGGAACTGGGGACCTGTGATCAAATCTACTGTGTTGAAACCAGCTTCTGTGTTTGAACTCTTCATCATACTAAACAACATAATCCGGTTTCAGCACAAAAATCCTCAGTTTTCTTTCAAACCAATTTGCTAGTGTGCTCACCGTGTTCGAGAGTATGAAAGTGTTACTTGCTGCTGTCATACCTCTTTCTTTCTTTCTTTCTTTCTTTCTTTCTTTCTTTCTTTCTTTTTTATCTTAATCAATTATCGGCAATGACATTCACCAGGGGGCAGCATCCTGTGATCGAAGTCGAAATGGTTGCTTCAAAAGAGCACTCAATGCGCCTCTGTGACGGTTCATGTCCATTGATCCTGTGAAAGGCTTCAGTTCCAGTGAAGAAAAAAAATCAGTTGTGGAAGAGATATCGTGCTGTACCTTAACCCCTTTTGGCACCAGAAATAAAATGGCACCAGAAATAATATGGCTTAGAGTGACGTATATATCTCAGATGTGACTTTTTTTCTTAAAAGCAAGGTTTCAAATGTTTGAGGTAGATATGAGTGCTTTGTAATAACCTTCAGAGAGAATTAATTTATAACCATTTAATGACTTTTTTGGTGTTTTTATTTCCAGCACAGAGACACACTCGAAAATAATCCCGATACTCCATTTGAGTTCACACCTGAGAACATGAAGGTGAGAGAAGATTGAAATGAAATCATGTTGGCTTACTCACATGGCTGCATATTATATCATATCATTTGTTACTAGTCATCGCAACATTAGCCTTTGCTATACCGATCTCAGAAGTCTATAATATGTAGCCGAGCTCTCTGAGAACACACAATTAGCTCCAGAGAAGTTTTTTGTGCCCATGTTTGTAAATTGGTGAAATTATGCATAATACATTGCAAGATATATTGGCATGGTAGCGTGTTTAATCGCAATATGCAATTTTAGTCCAACGCCAGTGTAGAGTATTGTGGAAGAATATGCAAATCTGTTACGTACAGTTGTTTTTAGCCATTTATGGTATATGAGTCATCTCAAAAAGCCCTCAGGGAAAAGGAGTGGTAAAATCTAGTGTGAATTCAGTCTTAATCGTGATTTTGCAGTGTTTGAACATTTAGATGTGTGTTTGTTTAACTGTTTTTTTGGGGTTTTTTTTTTTGTAACAGCGAGTTGAAGCCATAATAACAAACTACCCTGAGGGTCACAAGCAGGCTGCCACCATCCCTGTTCTGGACCTGGCTCAGAGGCAGCATGGCTGGCTCCCAATTTCAGCAATGAACAAGGTAAAACACATCTGAGAGCTTGAGAGGGGAAAAAAAACAAAGTAGTTTATTTGAAAAATATCACTCATCATCCCATTCCTTTAAAAGTATCTGGAAGGAAACTGTTTAAAAGGGAATTATAATCATAGGGATTATTAAACTAAAAATACTTCACATTTCTCTCAATTTATGCTAATAACATTTTAATAACACTCCGATAATTAATTATAATAGCACTCCTAGAATTGAACCCTTTTAGAGAATTTATAGAAGAAAACATGCAGAGAATACATGTCGTTTCAATAATTTTACATTTTAAAAAGTCCACTTTATAATTATTTTCAGTCTGTTGGCTGTTCACTAATTCGGATTCATTATTTGTAAAAAGTGAGTTCATGTTGGTGGTCGTTAAATGTGCATTAGGTAAGATTAGTCTTTTTAAAAATTTATTTATAACAGTTAGGTGGGTTTAACATTTAAATGTGTGCATCTCATTCAGCTCCATAGTTCAGAGGTCAAATTCTTCTAGTGCACTGGAACGTTCACGCCCTTAAAAAAAAAAATCGCACAATGCACCACAAAACCCAGGGAGCATCGATGCTAACTATGTTCCCTTACTGGAAACGAAACCATATTTCCTGAAGCCTCTCAGATGGAAAAGAAATGGTGGACGAACTCTCAGCTAACATTGTCTACAGATTCGTTGCAGCTCTCAAATGAGCGTTTTTTAACTTTAATCAACGTTCTGTATACAGTTTGATTTAGGACTGCACGGTTATGGCCAAAATGATCATCGATTATTTTTTTATCAGTATTGAGATCTTCATAATTGATCACAATTATTCATTGATATTGAATTTGACATATTTTTATTGCACTTTCACATTTAAATAAACAGACCGCTGCTTTCACCTCCATGTTGTGCTACATTCCTGCTCATGTACAAATCTTTGCATGACATTACACTGGTCCTTGAAGTGCATCATCTCGTAGAAGCAAAACATAAATAAAATAGTACCCAAAATATAGGATGAGTAAAAATAAAAATGCCATCAACCAAATGAAAATATGACATCAAATAACAATATGCAACTAAATGAAAACAATTGAGGCGTATGCAGAAAAGGCAATAACGGTGTTTACAGGAGGAGAGATGCAAGACAATTTCTTTAATAAAAATTACAAAAAGAGATGGTAACATAAATGTGGCACAATATAACACATATGTAGGCATGAGAAAACATGAGCTTGTCAATTATGACAGAATTTAGGAACATGGTGTGAGCCATGACAAATTAATTTACCTTCTGATAAACTAAATTTAATATTTTCAGATAATTTTACAGACTGTATGCAAAAAACAACCGTTAAGCTGTACCACCTTGTAAACAACATTAAACACATTACATTAAACCTCAATGTTCAGTCTTTTGAAGTCTGCTCCTCTTAAATATATTTAAAGCTACACTATTAAATATTTTCCACTGTGATGGGTCTGGGCTGGAGACAGTTCTATATATCTGTGTATATATCTGAATAATCTCCTATAGGATGTAGGGTTGCATGATTATGGCCAAAATGATAATCCCAATTATTTTGATCAATATTGAGATCTCGATTATTTATCACGATTATTCATTGATTTTAGGGACAGCATATTTCTATTGCACTTTCACATTTAAATAAACAGACCGCTGCTTTCACCTCAATGTTGTGCTAAATGTACAAACCTTTGCATCAAATTAGACTGATCCTTAAAGTGCATCATCTCATAGAAGCAAAATATAAATAAAATTGTACCGAAAATATAGGATGAGTAAAAATGCCATCAACTAAATATGCATCAAATACAGTATAACAATATGCAACTAAATGAAAACATTTATGCAGAAAAGGTAATAATAGTTTACAGTAGGAGAGATGCAAAACAAATTCTTTTAGGAGATTACAAAAATTTAGGAGCGTGGTTGAAGTTTAGTGTTGTTTTTTTTTTTTGAGATGGTAGCGTTAATGTGCCACAATATAACACATGTAGGCATGAGAGAACTTGAGCTTGTCAATTATGACAGAATTTAGGAACATAGTGCGTGATCAATAAAAGATGGCGGTTTGTGATATCGGCAAGTTGAGAGACACAGATGATATTCAGTGATACACTTCATCATAATGGCTTCTCTGCAGTATTTGCACACTTGTTCGGTTGACGGAGGAGATGAAAAGCAGTGTGAAAGTAACTGTTGCGTGGTGTAGATGCATTTTGGACTTCCTGTAGTTTTTATCTCGATTGTATTATACAACTCCGAACAGGTCACTTGCATCGGTGCAAATAAATATTTATTCACAGTCACACAAAATATTTTTCAGTCACAAATGCGAGTGAAATGGTCACACTGTAGAGCCCTGAGTTTATCTGCAACGTTTTTTCCCGTTCGGCGTAATGAGGTTTAATGTCCCCGGCAACCTCTGTAGTGCAATTTAGCATCGTGCTAGTGTCATAATTTCCCCTTCAGCAAGCGCTGGAGCTCATACAGAAACTGGCAGCTCGAGCACTAAAATGCTAACCCCGTTTCGAGGTTTTGGCATTATAAAATGACGTCAACCCTGCGTCACTCTATGGTTATTGGCTGCAAATTTAGGAAGCGCTTGGTTTGATCTGTAGTGGAGTTTTCTATGAGAGGAGGACGAACTTTAAATGGCAATATCGCAGTCAATTATGTTCATTTAATCGTGGGCAGTCAAAATCGTTATCGTGATCGATATCCGATTAATTGTGCAGCCCTAGTTTGAGTCTAATGACTGTTAAGTGTTTTAATGTTTTTTTTTTTTTTTTTTAATCCACTAGCACTAGTGAATGATCATGACAGAAACACGTGTGATCAAGCTTACAAATTTGGCACAACATATAATGTTAGAAATATATTGGACCTGCCTGCTGTTGATAAATACCAGAAGTGATGTTTTACAACGCGAATATGTAGTCACGTCCCCGGAAATTGAGTCATCCATGTCCCAGTGTGTAGTGAGCCAGGGTCCTTACCTGTGCCCCAACTTGTACATGTACTTGATGTACTAATTCACCATCTAGGGAGCGAGGGAGCTGCTTGAGATGCAGCCCATGTACATACAGCTCCACCCACAGGATACAGAGTAGAGTGTCTATAAAATGGAGGCACATCCAAACACAAACAAGCATCCCAGACCATTTTCCAAACTGGTTTTCTCAGCCACTTAATACACTTGTGTTGAGTCTATGGCTCAAACCTTTTCAAATTTATGTTTTATATATCATCCAAGTTATTTGTACAAGTAAGAAATAAATCAAATCGACTAGTGCACTTTTAACCTAATTATTAGATGATTTCATAATTATGATTTTATTAGATCACATTGAGATGGGTCTTTCCATCTCAAGTGGTCCAGTGCAGGTGGCTTGACCATTTAACATTTTTTAGTGATAATGTACTGCATTGCAAAATCATCTTTTTTCATTTATTTATTTTTTATCAATGTTTCTTTATTAACATTTTCCAACTCAAACATATACAGCAAATAAACAAAACAAAACCTCCCCCCAGTGCCAGACACAGAACATACATAATACAAATTACAAAGCCAGACCACCATAGAAAAGAAGAGAGCAAAATAAAGAAAATTATAGACAATTAACACATAATACTGTCAGCATCCACGTCCCTAACAAAGAACAGAAAAGGTTACCAGATTTTGTAAAATATCCCAGTCGCTCCCCTGACTGTCTACCTAATCTTTTCCAACTTAAGATGACACATGACGTCCCTGACCCAGTGACCATACACTGGTGGAGCAGGATCCTTCCATCTAAACACTATTAATCTCCTGGCCAGGAGAGTACAGAAGGACATCATGCTGGTCTCATACCGTCTAAAACGAGAATTCTCTGAGGTCACCCCAAACAGTGCAATAAGAGGGGGCGGCTGTACTACACTTCCCAATATCCTAGTAAAGGTATCAAATATAGATTGCCAGAATGTGTACAGCTTCGGACAAGTCCAGAACATATGCAACAGAGTGGCTGGGGCCTGTCTGCATCGAACACACGTGGGATCAATGCCGGAATTAATCTTTTGAGAGTCTAGTTTTCGACCAATGGAGACGGTGAACAATTTTAATTTGGACAACCGCATGTCTGAGACATATGGAGGGGGAGAAAATCCCCTTGATTACCTTGCACCAATCAATATCAGAAATTGATTCGCCCAGGTCCGTCTCCCATTTACTCTTGAGGAGATCAAGTGACGACAAATCATGCATGCTGAGTAGGTCATAGATAGCTCTTATTGTCTGCTTCCTAGCCAGTTTACATTTAAAAACTGCATTTAATAGAGAATCGGAAGGGCACAATGGGAAGGTGTACCAAATTTAAGGCCACAAAGCTTCTAAGCTCCAAATATTTATAAAAATGCGATCTGGGAATGTCATATTTCTGCGTTTGCTGCGAACCAAAAACGCCCTCAAAATAGAGGTCAGACAGTGAGACAGACCCCTTATTAGACCAAGTAGCAAAAGACTTATCCATCAAGGATGGGATAAACAGATGATTGTTTGCAATTGGCCCCATGAGTGACAAGCCCCCAAGAGAGAAAGATCTTCTAAACTGATTCCAAATTTTGAATGAGTGTATAACAACTGGATTAGAGGTAAAGCTAGACAGAGGTTGTGCGAATGATAACTTGGCGCATAGTAGAGCCGCTGGGGAGGTGGACGCAATAGACGCTCCCTCCATAATTGTCCTTACAGGGGCTGCCGCACTCTCCCCCATCTAGTACAACAGTGATCTTATATTGGCCGCCCAGTAATAGTACATGAAATTTGGGAGTGCCATCTCTCCCTTCCCTCGAGGTCTCTGCAATATATGCCTTTTGATCCGTGGTGGCTTTTTGCTCCAGATGAAGGATGATAACTGATTGTTCAGTTTCGAAAAGAAGGACTTGGTAAGAAACATTGGGAAATACTGAAAAACATATAAACATTTAGGCAGCACATTAATCTTTATGGTATGATTCTGCCCCCCCCGGGAGAGAGGCAGGGAGTCCCACCGCTCTATATCTTGCCTCAGAATGGACAATAGGGGCTGATAATTAGCAAGGTATAGATCTTTATAGCTATGCGTAACCCACACCCCGAGATACTTGAATTTCTTTAGACAAATTTTGAAAGGAAATGAGTCCAGGGCTACCTGTAGTGCCCCCTCCCCAACAGGCATCAGCTCACTTTTTTGAATATTGACCTTATAGCCCGATATTCTACCGAAAGCCTCGAGTAGAGTCATTAGTTTAGGGAGACTCTCAAGAGGCTGTGAGATGAACAAAAGCATGTCATTCGCGTACAAAGAAACTTTATGCTCTATTCCCACACGCTGGATACCACTAATGCCAGTATTCTGTCTTAGCGATACAGCCAATGGCTCCATCGCCACAGCAAATAGCAGTGGTGATGGAGGACAGCCCTGTCTTGTACCTCGCTGGAGCTCGAAGTAGGTGGACAAATTATTATTAGTACGAACAGCCGTCCTAGGAGATGTATATGAAAGTTTTATCCATGATACAAACTTGGGACCGAATCCTGTCAGAGGGGCTGTAGAGGATATTGAAGAGGCGTCTGATGTTGGAAAAACAGTATCTATTCTTAATAAAACCTGTTTGGTCCGGTGATATAATGTATGGAAGAACTCCCTCCAAGCGACATGCCAAAGTTTTAGCTAGGATTTTAACATCGGTATTTAATAAAGAAATTGGATGGCAAGCGCTGCACTCAAGAGGGCTCTTATCCTTCTTAAGGAGTAAGGGTATAACTGCTTCATGCATAGTAGATGGCAGGGCTCTCAAGGAGAGCGATTCCCTAAAAATTTACAGTAACAATGGGGAGAGTTGGCTTGAGAACTTTCTATAGAAATCGGCTGGATAGCCATCCGGTCCTGGGGACTTGCCGTTTTGCATGGAACCAATCGCAGATGCTATCTCCCCAACCGACAGGTCCTCCTCCAACCGTGCGGCATCCCCTGGATCTAAGGACGGAACATGCAGGGTCTTAAAAAAGTCTTCCAATGCAGATGGGTCTACAGATGGGTTGGAGCTGTATAGGGACCTATAAAAAGCTTGAAAGCTGGAATTAATCTTATGATTATCTGTATTTTTGGAGCCCTGCTCATCATATACTTCAGAGATGGATAGATTAGCAGTCCTCCTTCTTAGCTGGTGGGCACGAACCCGTCCAGCCTTCTCACCATGCTCATAAAACCAACATCGTGATTTGGAGATAAGATACTCAGCCTGTTTCGTCGATGAAAGTTCGAACTCAAAAAATTCCTCAAAAAATCTGCAGAAGGTGATTGGCCATGTGCCCTATCCAGCTTAAGAATCTCTTCTGCCAGTTCCCCCAGTCGAGACATATTCACTCTCTTCTGATTAGCACAGTATGAGATGACCTGACCTCGTAAATATGGCTTCAGCGACTCCCAAATAGTCCGGGGAAGACATTCCAGGTGTCTGATTAGTATAAAAAAAAAACACCGAAATTTCAGATGCAATAAAACTAGTAAATACATCATCTGACAGGAGCAGAGGATTAAGTCTCCAAGAACGATAGTTGGATTGTATATCCAGGATGTGCATTCCCATAGTCAAGGGACAGTGGTCTGAAATAACTATAGGCCCATAGTCACATCTAGCTATGAGGGGAAGCATTCTTTTGTCCAAAACGAAATAGTCTATATGGGAATATGTGTTATGAACCGAGTGGAAAAAGGAGCCACTCCTAGAAGTAGGGTTGCGAAAACGCCACATGTCCACGTACGACTCAAGGAAGAGCTGAGTAGAACGTGCCACCCCAGACAGGGACGAGGATCTAGGTGAGCTACGATCCAGCACAGGGGAGAGAGTACAATTCATATCACCGCTGAGGATAAGGTAATGCGATGCCATATTTGGTAGGCGGTAAAAAAAAATTTTGTGAAGAACATCGAATCATCCCAGTTTGGTGCATAAACACTGGCCAAAATTACTGGGAAAGTATAAAGTTTCCCAACGACAATAACATGGCGCCCAGCAGCATCAGCGTCCACACTCGTCATCGTAAATGGTGTATTCCGATCAATTAATATAGCTGCCTCCCTAGCCTTTGAATGAAAAAATTAAAACCCCACCCCCCACACCACCTACAAGAACAAGGGGCTCCCCATTCCCCCCAAAACAAATCCGCACATTCAGTGCTTGTGTGGAGGAACTCTATAGAGCCGACTGCTCAAGCTCCCCCCAAACCCCCGGTATGAAAAGAACATTGAAAAGTGTGTCCTATCACAGTGTAGAATCACACCCCCTATCACAGCGTATATAACAGAAAATAAAACAGCGTTGTTCATTATCCTCCTTGTCAGAGTAAAAGTCTGATCGAACAGTTATTATCCAGTCCGAGTTCAGAAACGATGAATTAGCCTGCTCAATGTAAGTCACTCAGCCCTCTACAGTAGTAATTATCTTTTTCTTGACGTAGCTCATCGCTTTGCTTGCATGAACTCCTTTTCCTCACCGTTAAATGTAATACGGAGACGATCCGGAAACAGGATGCCATATCGCACCCCCTGCCGGTTACGAAGCAACTTCCTGACCTCGTTGAAAGCTGCCTTGGCCTTAGCGACACTCGCGGTATAATCCGGATAGATAGCAATCGTCTCACCGTTATTCCGGAGCGGAGCTCGAGCGCGTGCTCGACTCAATACCTCAACACGGTCCTGATAGTAGTGGAGTTTGGCTATGATGGCGCGTGGTTTTCAATCTTTCCTCACACGGCCCAGGTTTCTATGAGAGCGGTCTACAAGCACATCTCTATCCAGCTGTAATGTTTCTCTCAGTAGCTCCGAGACCGATTTTGTGGAACTGGATCCATTTGTTTCCGCCACCCCAGAATTCTTATATTGCATCTCCTCAGTCTGCCCTCTATATCTTCATTTATTTCTGAGTCCATTTATCTCTTCTGCCAGACCCTTTACTGTATTCTGTAGAGCCCCCACCTTCTACCTCTATGATAGCGGTTTTCACCTGGTTGATTTCGGAGCGCATGTCGGCCATATTGTTTTGAATCTCCATTTTCACCGCTTGCAACTCACTTTTAAGAAAGTTGAAACTTTCCACAAGTGCACTCCCCAACTTCGTTTTTATCACCGACGCAATTTCGGCCCTTAGCGAAAGCAGGATATGCGCCTTCAAGGACTCGGCGTCCAACTCCTGGCAGTTCGGCCGAGGCGGGGGCCCCGAGCCCGGTGAGGCAGCGGAACTCGCGGCTGAAGCGGTGCTGGGTCTAGACTTGGCTGACTCTGTGAATTAAAATTTCCGCAAGTTAGCCGCCATTTTCCACAAATAAAGACACAGTCAGATTATGAAAGTATTGTTAGAAACCGGGTTTGTTGGTATTAAACTCTGAAAAATGCTTATTAACTTAAAAAACCAGAAATTCGACGGGAGCTCAAACCAACCTACTCCATGTCCCGCTCGACAGCGCCCCCCATTTATTTATTTTTTTAAAGTTTACTTGGTTTAATTAAGACAGACATATTTGTGTCATGGCACACAACAAATTTTGGTTTTAGAGCCGTTTACGGAAATCTCGGCTCAGGATTGTCCAAATTTGTCACATTCATGTTCCTTAGACTTAGAACTTGAGTCCAAATGTAATGCTCAAGATTTAAGGGTCAGTTTATAATCGAAAGGGTTTCAGTTTCAGTCTTAATTTTTAGGGGGTATCTAGGTAAGTATAGTATGCATGCAGAACATTTCAGGTTTGAGACTTCTCTTCATTTTTTTATAGGGGCGAGAAAGTGCAGGTTTTTAAAAAATTCCCCTCACTTTCAGGTTGAATATCGGAGGTGGGAGAGACCAGATACGAACCTGAAATTTTCACAGAATATAGTAGCATTTTGCTGTAAAAATGGTGAGTTTGAGGTTGGAGGTAAACCAGCCTGATTTATCATGTTGGGATGCGTGAATAGATTTGATCCAAATATGGAAGTACAGTGTTCAGTTGTGTGTTTTACAAATGAACAGTGTCATAAACAGAGCCGTGGTGTCATTTCATCTATGATCAAAGCCGTGACCGAGCCGTAATCACTTCCCCTGTAATGTGGTCTAGAGATCAGTTTTTGTTCCAAGGAGCAAGGCCCATCCTGAGCCGAGATATTGAGGTTTCCATAAATAGCTGTATGACCAAAATTTGTTGTGTGCCATGACACAAAAATGGACGTTAAATTAAACGTAAAATAAAAAAAATAAATAGAAACTGGTGGTTTTGAAAGGCCAATACATGGCGGTAATCGGAAAAATTAAAAACCAACTTTATAATTATTGGACCACTTGAGATGAAATGACTGGGATCCAATAACCCGCTTAGTTCAGTTGATACCGTTTGTCCATTACGCTCAATGTTACAAGTATTCTATTTATCCTGTAGGTCTGGACAAATCTGAACATGCTTCCTAACATAATGAGACTATCAGCTGCTGAATTTTGGCCCAGTTTCCAACATGGAAAAAGAAAGGATTTCTAAAATTTGCTCAGCGTAGTTGTCAGCTTTCAGACACATCTGTTGTGTGTTGCCTTTTCTATAATATCTGGGAAGTTAGTGTAATATTTATTTATATTTATTATATATATATATATATATATATATATATATATATATATTAATTACACTCACTGACCACTCTATTAGGAACATTTCATTTATGAAATTATCTAAATCAGCCAATCGTGTGGAAGCAACAACTTTGCAGAAAGCCTTGAAACATGAGAATGAGGAAACATGTGGTCTGAGTGACTGTGGCATGACTGTTGGTGACAGACAGCTGGTTTGAGTATTTCAGAAACTGATGATCTCCTGAGAATTTCACAGTCTCTATAGTTTACAGCAGTTTTGCAGGTGGAAGAACCTTGTTGGGCCAGACTTGTTCGAGCTGTTTGACAGGAACAGCAGAACCACAACAGCAGAAGCTCACTGAGAACAGTTGAAGATTGGAAGAACAGGCGACATTTTTTCCGTGTTCACCTATATATATCTGCTGATTTTATGCATTGTTCTGCTGCCACGTGATTGGCTGATTAGATAATTGCACGAATAACCAGGCGTTAACGTGTACCTAATAAAGAGGTCAGTGAGTGTAGGTTTATATTCATATACAAATATATTTCATCCCGAACACCAATCCTCAGCTAGCTACATCTCTGCTCTGGCCGACTCTCAGAACATTTTTTGGAAACTCCCTCAATCAGTCATCTGAATGTGGTATTTTCAAACTTTCCAGGTAGCTGAGATCTTAGACGTCTCCCCTATGAGAGTGTACGAGGTAGCCACGTTCTACACCATGTTCAACCGGCAGCCGGTGGGGAAGTACCACGTCCAGATCTGCACCACTACACCCTGCATGCTGTGTGATTCCGACAGCATCCTGCAGGCCATCCAGAATAAACTGGGTAAGCATAGCAAGAGTGCTTTGGCTTCGTTTAACCACCTGTTTTCATTTAGGCTTGATTAAGATCACTGAGGTAGATGACCTGGGTGCTCAGTGGTTTGCACATTTGCCTTGTACCT
The DNA here is from genome assembly GCA_022414735.1 of Noturus placidus. Taxonomy (NCBI): domain Eukaryota; kingdom Metazoa; phylum Chordata; class Actinopteri; order Siluriformes; family Ictaluridae; genus Noturus; species Noturus placidus. Next base: position 88,930 of record JAFFST010049871.1, read on the forward strand.
CTGGGGTTGGGGGTTCGAATCCCGCCTCCGCTGTGTGTGTGGAGTTTGCATGTTCCTCCCGTGCTTCGAGGGTTTCCTCCGGGTTCTTCCCCAGTCCAAAGACATGTGTTGAAGGCTGATGCGTAGTCAAAACTGTGCGTAGTCTGAGAGTGTACAATTGTGCCTTGTGATGGGTTGGCACCTGGGATAGGCTGCAGACTCCCTGCAACCCTGTGTAGGATAAGTGGTACAGAAAATGGATGGATGTAGGTGGCTGAGCTAAGCTAGCATTGGGTGTGTTGTAGGCTAACGTCTCGGTAGCAGAGCAAATTCATCAGTTGATAAACTTGATTATAATTTTACAAATGTACTGAGGGTCATAGAAAGAGGGACGCATGTATGAATTTGCTATCCTGGAAAGTCGGGATAATCAGTGTTTGGAGTATTAGTGTTATAATAATATTATTATTATTATTATTATTATTATTATTATTAAGAGTATTATTCAGAGTTGCCCAAAGGACAAGTAGGTTCATTTGATATGAAGTTGTACTTCAATGTAGTGTGCTTTAATTAACATTGATGCTACAAATATAGCACAGGCCACTTGTTCTTAATCCCACTACCTGGCTGAAAGTGAAAGTAATTCTACAAGGTGGATTAATTAGCGTGCACAGATGACAGATGGTCTTATCAGGAACATGCAGGTTTGTGGATTGACTGATGAAACCGAGTCCAGGACAAAGCTGTCATATACAGTAAATCTTCTACTAGCACAACATGCAGTCAGTAGTTAAACCTGTGGGGAGAACATAACAAAGCTAGTCACATTCAAATATTTTTTACGTACAATAACTGGATTCGACTTGCTGACTTTAGTCAAGGGTGCAAACACCACGTGCTACGTAACAAACTTTATTAGAAGAGGATTTAAAATCACCTACTAATTTGTTTCTGTATCAGTGCACTTAACTAGCAGGTCATATGTAATTTATTACATTATATTAGCATGTACTTTTTAACCTGGTCAGTGCTTGTGGCCAGGGCGGCTGTGGCTAGAGCGGGTTGTCCACTAATCCACTAACTGTGGGGTTGGCGGTTCGAATCCCGGCCCGGGTGATCCCATGCCGAAGTGTCCTTGGGCAAGACACTGAACCCTAAGTTGCCCCCAATGGCAAGCTAGCACCTTGCATGGCAGCTCTGCTACCATTGGTGTGTGAATGTGCTCTCATTAGTAAGTCGCTTGTAAATGTAAAAATTATATTTCTGTAAAGCTGCTTTGAGACAATGTACCATTGTAAAAAAAGCGCTATACAAATTGATAAATTAAATTAAATTCTGGGCAACATGGGCCTGAGCAGCTCGCTGCTTTATCTGCTGTGTTGTTGACATAATTTCCACTGAAACAGTGTCAGGGCGGGGCATATCAAGTGGCTCCTCCCCATTTTTAAATAGCCAATAGTGTTTAGTTTACCTCACAGCCCGGACTAAGCTGCACTTGACAGAAAAAAAAAACTTAAATTGAAAACATTTTAAGTGAACGAAAATAAGCCATTTCTTTCTGAACCAACTAACAGTTGGAAAAATTTATCAAACTCGCATTCGAACAGCCAGACACACATTTATGTCCCCGCTGATGTGATTTCTCTCACTCAATAACGGCAATTCCGCCAAGGTGATTTTTATAATATTGGGGGCAGGACACTGCAGATTCTAGAGAGAATTTGATTCGACAGAAGATCTGATGAGAAGCTGAAGTGCAGAATGATGATATCAAAATTGTTGATTTGTATTAGTGGTAGAGACAGGCTGTACATTTTGAACGGATATATCTTCTAAATGCGAATTTTGTCATTGTTTTAGAGCACACCAGCTTATAGACAACTTTAAGACTAGCATATTCACGCTAAAAGCCACAAAACTTCCATTTTGATTTCATCCGAGACTGAAATAAAGACATGTTTACAAAAATCTATTAATTCTGAAGGACAAAAGTATGATGTAAGATTTCCCAATGCGAAGCAGTTGCTTCCCTGAATGTGTGTTCAGAAAAAACTGAAAGTTAGACTGTGTTACTCTGGGATCAGATTTCTTGCCAACCTTGTGCCCAGACATTAGAAATGAAAAGAATTCACTTACCCTAAACACGCATTCATTTTGTGTTCAGTTTAACATGACTTTTTTTTCTTCCAGTAAATAATTTTGATACAAGTACTGAAATGTCATCAGAGTACATGTACATGTAAACCGACACACACCATTGATAAAAAGCAGGCTTCATTACCGCATGTCTGCGGTCCGAGCAGTTTAATTTGATCCGTTCGTTATTTATGAACTCGATACCACTGCTTTCTCTCTCCTAGGCATCAAGGTTGGCGAGACCACAGCAGACGGGCTGTTCACGCTAATAGAAGTTGAATGTCTTGGTGCTTGTGTTAATGCCCCAATGGTCCAAATCAATGACAACTATTATGTAAGTACACCTGTTCAGCCCTCAGAATCCTGGCTGGGTTTTAATGTCATTTCTTTTCGATAGTTAATGGAACTGACATTTGTTTTCTTCTTTCCTCAAAACATGCTTCATTTACTTCCCCATGCGATATAGAAACACATTATGCAGTTTAAGTCGTCATGTTCGGAACACATGAAGGATGTCCATGGGAATTATTTAAATAATATTGGATGAAAAAGAGAACAATTATACTCCATATCACGGCTATGATTTGGGCATTCGAAAATGCCGTTATTCAGTATAACCGTATGATTGTGAGTGTGATATTGCTTTTATACAACTGTTTTATAAACAAGCAGTTAATATTGACTAATGGACATTTTGGATATAATATAGCCTAATATTTTTGTTAGATGGGTAGCGTGTTGCCATGTCAACCCAGAGACTCACCGACATATCGACTGATTTGGAAATTTTACGTGGTGAACACAGACAAGAAGAGTGATTTACAAAGAGCGAAACATCCCAGTGAGATTGTATTAAAGTATAAGCACTCTTGGAACGGCACTCATCCAATCAAATTAGTGAACCAGAAATTACCACAATATTTCATAATATTAAATAGAAGACACTTAGTCAATAATGGAAGAGCAAATAAGATTTCACAAACTGCGTCCTTAAATATATATTCACCTGCTGTATCTTTATAAAATGGCAGTGAGGAATCCTCACGAATGTCAAGGGCAAGTCAATACTAGTACTATGTTTCCATCCAAGTTGTGAATTTAGCTTGTGCGAAAAATTGGAATATCACATAAAACATATGGAAATACAGCACCATTTCCATCACTTCCGGTGAAACTGGCACATCTCGCGCTCAGTTATTTTTACTTTTCTGTGCCAATTATCTAGTCACATTATTTATTTAAGCAAAGTAAAAGGGAAAAATCTAAGTAAAATTGATGTGTGTCAAGGAATTTATTCTGTAAATGTGTTTCCATTGTAGTTTATTCGCATGTCTTAGCAAATAAAATTAGCAAACAATTAGCCGTTTCAAATGAATGCACAAGTTTTTAATTTGTATTTTTTAGATTTTATTCTCATCTGGTGTTTCCATCCAGCTTTTATTGTTTTTTCCATTAATGCGATAAAATTTGCATAAAAATAGTGGCTGGAAACATAGCTAATAAGTGCATGTTTAACAGTAATGAAATACAAAAAGTTGTATAAGATAGATCTGTAGTAAATCATTATTTTAATTGAGTAAATGATGGCCTGACATTCTTCTTCAGTAATATCAGTCCAAAAACCTAGTATCAGTTTTGTTTTTTGTTTTAATCAGGTGTGAAATATATTTATGAGGTGTATGTGGTTCTTATTCACATTTGTAAAAAATCTAATGAATGAGGACAGTATACAGCGTTCTTTCAGATTTTTTGCAAATGTCATTCGTCATGTTTTTTTGAAAGCAATTGGTAAAAAGGTATTAGGTCTTAAACAAATAACACCTCTAATATAAAATTCTCTCGATATACAGTGGTGTGAAAAAGTGCTTGCCCCCTTTCTCATTTCCTGTTCCTTTGCATGTTTGTCACACTTAAGT